>CM055732.1:52665-152935 GCA_029465975.1 Dallia pectoralis | reverse complement strand
CTGTGGGAAAACACATGGCTGGATGACGAAAGGGCAGCCAGGGAAGCAGTGTTTTCGGGGTAATCCACGTCTCAGTCAGAGCCAGAAAGTCAAGGTCTTGGAGGACAGCGTAAGCCGAGATGAATTCGGTCTTGTTGACAGCCGATCGACAGTTCCAGACACTACCCGAAATTAGGTACTCTGCAAAGGAGGTGCGCACAAGGGTGGTTAGATTGACCGAATGCGCCTCCGGTAGAGAGTAGGTCTATATGGACGCCGAGCAGTCACTATGGATGGGATGGGAAGCATACACATTTCAGAGGTGATTAGTAGACGAGTGGGGTTAGAATGTTTTTTCATTTTTTTTTTTTGTATAAAGAATATGAAGTGTAGTACTTACTCTGAATGTATTGTATCGCCAAGCCTGTCTTGCTTACCTTCCTCGAATAACTCCGCAGAACAACTCCGCAGAACAACTCCGCAGAACAACTCCACAGAACAACTCAGCAGAGCCGTCTTGTTTCGAGACAGTCTTAGTTGCAGGAGACAACAAAGCCACTAGACAAGATGCCGCTACAAGCTGCCGCTCTATGACCACTTGGGCCTAAGTATTGTACCCAATTACACCCTAATTGGAGGCAACCTAGGAGAGAAGACCACACCCCAGGAGGCAGCGAATTTCCAGTGCTAGCTCCAAACAAAAGGCAGGAAGTTGCTGCAACACACTGCCTAACTGTGCTAATTAGAGCCTATAGTCCAGCGATGGACAGAAACCTAGCCTAGTGTTTGGTTGATAGGGCTGAAACTAGCAGATTTCTACACACTAGCAATACCAGTACAGACTTCTACACTCTAGTAAATACCAATACAGACACCACAAGACAGTTTACTTACAGCTGATTGACAATGCAGGTTTAGCCAATAAGGAAATGGAGCACATGAGCGGTCGTTTGTTATTGAACTTCTGTGCTAGTCATGGATTATCTTTAACAAACACCATGTTCGAACATAAGGAGGTGCATAAGTGTACATGGTACCAGAGCACCCTAGGCCGAAGGTCAATGATCGATTTTGTGATCGTATCGTCTGATCTAAGGTCGCATGTTT
Source organism: Dallia pectoralis (assembly GCA_029465975.1). NCBI lineage: Eukaryota > Metazoa > Chordata > Actinopteri > Esociformes > Umbridae > Dallia > Dallia pectoralis. The sequence goes on along the minus strand of CM055732.1, from coordinate 151,849 downwards.
TGGACACTCGGGTGAAGAGAGGGCGGAGCTGTCAACTGATCATCATCTTGTAGTGAGTTGGATTAGAGGGTGGGGGCATGACTTTGGACAGACCAGGTAAGCCCAAACGAGTAGTGCGGGTGAACTGGGACTGTCTGGAGGAGGCCCCTGTCCGAAAGATCTTCAACTCACACCTCCGACAAAGCTTTTTGGGGATCCCTGTGGAGTTTGGGGGCATTGAACCTGAGTGGGCAATGTTCAAAGCATCTATTGCTGAAGCTGCGGCGGTGAGCTGTCGTCTCAAGATCCTAGGTGGACCACGGTGGTCAGAGAAGCTGTCCGACTGAAGGAGTCCTTCAGGGATATGTTATCCCAGAGGACTCCGGAGGCGGTTGCAGGGTACTGACGGGCCCCATGGGCTGCAGCCGCTGCCGTGTCAGAGGCAAAGCAGCGGGTGTGGGAGAAGTTTGGAGAAGCTATGGAGAAGGACTTTCAGTTGGCACCAAGATGCTTCTGGAAAACCATTCGGCACCTCAGAAGGGGGAAACGGGAACCATCCAAGCTGTGTACACTAAGTATGGGACACTGTTGACCTCAACTGATGATGTGATTGGGCGGTGGAAAGAGCATTTTGAGGAACTCCTGAATCTGACGTACACGCCCTCTATCACAGAGGCAGAGCTGGAGGCTGATAGAGGGTCATCGTCAGTTTCCCTGCGGGAGGTCGCTGAGGTAGTCAAACAACTCCACAGTGGAAAAGCCCCAGGGACTGATGAGATTCCGTCCAGAAATGCTAAAAGCTTTGGGTAGGGAAGGGCTGTCTTGGTTGACACGCCTCTTCAACATTGCGTGGAAGTCTGGAACAGTGCCAGAGGAGTGGCAGACCGGGGTGGTGGTTCCTCTCTTCAAAAAGGGGACCAGAGAGTAAATTACAGAGTTATCACACTCCTCAGCCTCCCAGGTAAAGTTTACTCCAAAGTGCTGGAAAAGAGGGTTCGGCCAATAGTCGAACCTCAGATTGAAGAGGAACAATGCGGTTTTCATCCTGGCCGGGAACCATGGACCAGCTCTTAAACTCTTGCTAGGATCCTGGAGGGGGCCTGGGAATGTGACCATCCAGTCTACATGTGTTTTGTGGATCTGAGAAGGCGTATGACCGGGTAGCCGGGTACCTTGGGATATTTTGTGGGAGGTGCTGCGGGAGTATGGGGTGAGGGGTCTCTTTCAGGGCCATCAAATCTCTGTACGCTCAAAGCATGAGTTGTGTTTGTGTTCTCAGCAGTAAGTCGGATTTGTTCCCAGTGGGAGTGGGCCTCCGCCAGGGCTGCGCTTGTCACCAATCCTGTTTGTGATATTCATGGACAGAATATCAAGGCGTAGTCATGGTGGGGAGGGGTTTCCGTTCGGTGGGCTGATGGTTACATCACTGATTTTGCAGATGATGTGGTCCTGATGGCTTCATCGGTCGGTGACCTTCAGCACTCACTGGATCGGTTCACAGCCGAGTGTGAAGCGGCTGGGATGAGGATTAGCACCTCTAAATCTGAGGCCATAATTCTCAGTAGGAACCGGTGGAATGCCTACTCCGGGTAGGAGTGAGTCCTTACCCCAAGTGAAGGAGTTTAAGTACCTCGGGGTCTTGTTCGCGAATGAGGGGACAATGGAGCGTGAGATTGACCGTTGTGACGAAAAGAGAGCTGAGCCGGAAGGTAAAGTTCTCGATCTACCGGTCAATCTTTGTTCCTACTCTCAACTATCGTCATGAAGGCTGGGTAATGACCAAAAGAACAAGACCGCGGGTACAAGCGGCAAAAATGGGTTTTCTCAGGAAGGTGGCCGGTCTCTCCCTTAGAGATAGGGTGAGAAGCTCAGTCATCCGAGAGGAACTAGGAGTAGAGCCGCTGCTCCTTCACATAGAGAGGAGCCAGTTGAGGTGGTTCGGGCATCTAGTAAGAATGCCACCTGGGCGCCTCCCTAGAAAGGTGTTCCAGGACCGTCCAGCTGGGAGGAGACCTCGGGGAAGACCCAGGACTAGGTGGAGAGATTATATCTCCACACTGGCCTGGGAACGCCTCGGGATTCCCCAGTCAGAGCTGATGTTGCCAGGGAAAGGGAAGTTTGGGGTCCCCTGCTAGAGCTGCTACCCCAGCAACACCACCCCGTACAAGCGGTTGAAGATGAGATGGGATGAGACCAATACTATCTTATAAATACTCTAGAAAAATCAATAAACACTAAATACCAATACAAACTTTTAAAAACTCTAGAAAACTTTATAAAAGTTTCATTCGAATATTATCTTATACATATTCTAGAAGACTGCTTGACAGCATCTGTCAAGCTCAAGCATGGTGGAGGCAATGTGGTGGTCTGGGGGTGTTTTGCTTGTAATGAGGTGGGATATTTGTACAGGGTAGAAAGGGATCTTAAAGAAGGAAGGCAATGACTCCATTCTGCAAAGCAATGCCCCACACTGAGGACGGCACTTGATTGAAGCCAATTTCCTTCTACTGTTGTGTTTGGTTGTGGGAGGAGCTTGTGTCCATCAACCCAATCTAACTTGTGGGAGGTGTGGTGGGGTGATACCTCTTCAGATTTCCTCAACAAATTGATAACTAAAATGCCAAAGTTTTACAAGGTTGTAATGGCTGCAAATGGAGGTTTACTTGACGAAAAGAAAAATTTAAAGGACACAGTTGTTATTATTGTATGTTTCTAACCTTGTCAATGAATATATTTTCTGTTCATTTGTTATATCTCCCATTAGAACTAATTGCATGTATGTTTCTAAATGAGAACAAAATTTCCAAAGTTATTGTGGGTATGTATATATATAAAATGTTCACATACAAAAACTTAGACATTCATACGCATACCAACACACACACACACACACAACTGGCTTTATATTTATGTTTTACAGTGTAAACTGTACAGAACAGGACATGAAGGCCAAACTCTCTCAGTCACACAAGATCACTTCAACCAACACTGAAAGACCCAACTGATCATGGATTGATTGGAGTACCTCATCATGTATCTTAAACAAAGACCAGGAAATACGCCGCAAACACTAATCCAAGGACAGTGTTTACTGTTGTTGCTGTTTCAATGATGTTTTAATGTGATCCTCCTCTCATAATTGACTGTCTCATGTGAACAGGTACACTAAGATGAAGACGGCCACCAATATCTACATCTTTAACCTGGCTGTAGCTGATGCCTTAGTGACCACCACCATGCCTTTCCAAAGTACCGACTACCTGCTCAACTCTTGGCCGTTCGGAGAGGTAATCCTAACGCTAACCTAGTATGTGTACCTCCACACATACTAACCTAGTATGTGTAGAGGTAGCCCTAACACTAACCTAGTATGTGTAGAGGTAACCCTAACACTAACCTAGTATGTGTAGAGGTAACCCCAACACTAACCAAGTAAGTGTATAGGTAACCCTAACACTAACCTAGTATGTGTAGAGGTAACCCTAATACTAATCTAGTATGTGTAGAGGTAACCCTAATACTAACCTAGTATGTGTAGAGGTAACCCTAACACTAACCAAGTATGTGTAGAGGTAACCCTAATACTAACCTAGTATGTGTAGAAGTAACCCAAACATTAACCTAGTATGTGTAGAGGTAACCCTAACATTAACCTAGTATGTGTAGAGGTAACCCTAACACTAACCTAGTATGTGTAGAGGTAACCCTAATACTAACCTAGTACGTGTAGAGGTAACCCTAACATTAACCTAGTATGTGTAGAGGTAACCCTAACATTAACCTAGTATGTGTAGAGGTAACCCTAATATTAAGCTAGTATGTGTAGAGGTAACCCTAACACTAACCTAGTATGTGTAGAGGTAACCCTAACGCTAACCGAGTATGTGTAGAGGTAACCCTAACATGAACCTAGTATGTGTTGAGGTAACCCTAACATTAACCTAGTATCTGTAGAGGTAACCCTAACATTAACCTAGTATGTGTAGAGGTAACCCTAACACTAACCTAGTATGTGTAGAGGTAACCCTAACACTAACCTAGTATGTGTAGAGGTAACCCTAACACTAACCTAGTATGTGTAGAGGTAACCCTAACACTAACCTAGTATGTGTAGAGGTAACCCTAATACTAACCTAGTATGTGTAGAGGTAACCCTAATACTAATCTAGTATGTGTAGAGGTAACCCTAATACTAACCTAGTATGTGTAGAGGTAAACCCAACACTAACCTAGAATGTGTAGAGCCAATCCCAACACTGACCTAGTATGTGTAGAGGTAACCCTAACACTAACCTAGTATGTGTAGAGGTAACCCTAACACCAACCTAGTATGTGTAGAGGTAACCCTAATACTAACCTAGTATGTGTAGAAGTAACCCAAACATTAACCTAGTATGTGTTGAGGTAACCCTAACACTAACCTAGTATGTGTAGAGGTAACCCTAACACGAACCTAGTATGTGTAGAGGTAACCCTAATACTAATCTAGTATGTGTAGAGGTAACCCTAATACTAACCTAGTACGTGTAGAGGTAACCCAAACATTAACCTAGTATGTGTAGAGGTAACCCCAACACTAACCAAGTAAGTGTATAGGTAACCCTAACACTAACCAAGTATGTGTAGAGGTAACCCTAATACTAATCTAGTATGTGTAGAGGTAACCCTAACACTAACCTAGTATGTGTAGAGGTAACCCTAACACCAACCTAGTATGTGTAGAGGTAACCCTAATACTAACCTAGTATGTGTAGAAGTAACCCAAACATTAACCTAGTATGTGTAGAGGTAACCCTAATATTAACCTAGTATGTGTAGAGGTAACCCTAACACTAACATAGTATGTGTAGAGGTAGCCCTAATACTAACCTAGTATGTGTAGAAGTAACCCTAATACTAACCTAGTACGTGTAGAGGTAACCCTAACATTAACCAAGTAAGTGTAGAGGTAACCCTAATATTAACCTATTATGTGTAGAGGTAACCCTAACACTAACCTAGTATGTGTAGAGGTAACCCTAACATTAACCTAGTATGTGTAGAGGTAAACCCAACACTAACCTAGAATGTGTAGAGCCAATCCCAACACTGACCTAGTATGTGCAGAGGTAACCCTAACACTAACCTAGTATGTGTAGAGGTAACCCTAACACCAACCTAGTATGTGTAGAGGTAACCCTAATACTAACCTAGTATGTGTAGAAGTAACCCAAACATTAACCTAGTATGTGTAGAGGTAACCCTAACACTAACCTAGTATGTGTAGAGGTAACCCTAACACTAACCTAGTATGTGTAGAGGTAACCCTAATACTAATCTAGTATGTGTAGAGGTAACCCTAATACTAACCTAGTACGTGTAGAGGTAACCCTAACATTAACCTAGTATGTGTAGAGGTAACCCTAACAGTAACCAAGTATGTGTAGAGGTAACCCTAACATTAACCTAGTATGTGTAGAGGTAACCCTAATACTAACCTAGTATGTGTAGAGGTAACCCTAATACTAATCTAGTATGTGTAGAGGTAACCCTAACACTAACCTAGTATGTGTAGAGGTAACCCCAACACTAACCAAGTAAGTGTATAGGTAACCCTAACACTAACCAAGTATGTGTAGAGGTAACCCTAATACTAATCTAGTATGTGTAGAGGTAACCCTAACACTAACCTAGTATGTGTAGAGGTAACCCTAACACCAACCTAGTATGTGTAGAGGTAACCCTAATACTAACCTAGTATGTGTAGAAGTAACTCAAACATTAACCTAGTATGTGTAGAGGTAACCCTAATATTAACCTAGTATGTGTAGAGGTAACCCTAACACTAACATAGTATGTGTAGAGGTAGCCCTAATACTAACCTAGTATGTGTAGAAGTAACCCTAATACTAACCTAGTACGTGTAGAGGTAACCCTAACATTAACCAAGTAAGTGTAGAGGTAACCCTAATATTAACCTATTATGTGTAGAGGTAACCCTAACACTAACCTAGTATGTGTAGAGGTAACCCTAACATTAACCTAGTATGTGTAGAGGTAAACCCAACACTAACCTAGAATGTGTAGAGCCAATCCCAACACTGACCTAGTATGTGTAGAGGTAACCCTAACACTAACCTAGTATGTGTAGAGGTAACCCTAATACTAACCTAGTATGTGTAGAGGTAACCCTAACACTAACCAAGTATGTGTAGAGGTAACCCTAATACTAACCTAGTATGTGTAGAAGTAACCCAAACATTAACCTAGTATGTGCAGAGGTAACCCTAACATTAACCTAGTATGTGTAGAGGTAACCCTAACATTAACCAAGTAAGTGTAGAGGTAACCCTAATATTAACCTATTATGTGTAGAGGTAACCCTAACACTAACCTAGTATGTGTAGAGGTAACCCTAACATTAACCTAGTATGTGTAGAGGTAAACCCAACACTAACCTAGAATGTGTAGAGCCAATCCCAACACTGACCTAGTATGTGTAGAGGTAACCCTAACACTAACCTAGTATGTGTAGAGGTAACCCTAACACCAACCTAGTATGTGTAGAGGTAACCCTAATACTAACCTAGTATGTGTAGAAGTAACCCAAACATTAACCTAGTATGTGTAGAGGTAACCCTAACACTAACCTAGTATGTGTAGAGGTAACCCTAACACTAACCTAGTATGTGTAGAGGTAACCCTAATACTAATCTAGTATGTGTAGAGGTAACCCTAATACTAACCTAGTACGTGTAGAGGTAACCCTAACATTAACCTAGTATGTGTAGAGGTAACCCTAACAGTAACCAAGTATGTGTAGAGGTAACCCTAACATTAACCTAGTATGTGTAGAGGTAACCCTAATACTAACCTAGTATGTGTAGAGGTAACCCTAATACTAATCTAGTATGTGTAGAGGTAACCCTAACACTAACCTAGTATGTGTAGAGGTAACCCCAACACTAACCAAGTAAGTGTATAGGTAACCCTAACACTAACCAAGTATGTGTAGAGGTAACCCTAATACTAATCTAGTATGTGTAGAGGCAACCCTAACACTAACCTAGTATGTTTAGAGGTAACCCTAACACGAACCTAGTATGTGTAGAGGTAACCCTAATACTAACCTAGTATGTGTAGAAGTAACCCAAACATTAACCTAGTATGTGTAGAGGTAACCCTAATATTAACCTAGTATGTGTAGAGGTAACCCTAACACTAACATAGTATGTGTAGAGGTAGCCCTAATACTAACCTAGTATGTGTAGAAGTAACCTAATACTAACCTAGTACGTGTAGAGGTAACCCTAACATTAACCAAGTAAGTGTAGAGGTAACCCTAATATTAACCTATTATGTGTAGAGGTAACCCTAACACTAACCTAGTATGTGTAGAGGTAACCCTAACATTAACCTAGTATGTGTAGAGGTAAACCCAACACTAACCTAGAATGTGTAGAGCCAATCCCAACACTGACCTAGTATGTGTAGAGGTAACCCTAACACTAACCTAGTATGTGTAGAGGTAACCCTAATACTAACCTAGTATGTGTAGAGGTAACCCTAACACTAACCAAGTATGTGTAGAGGTAACCCTAATACTAACCTAGTATGTGTAGAAGTAACCCAAACATTAACCTAGTATGTGTAGAGGTAACCCTAACATTAACCTAGTATGTGTAGAGGTAACCCTAACACTAACCTAGTATGTGTAGAGGTAACCCTAATACTAACCTAGTACGTGTAGAGGTAACCCTAACATTAACCTAGTATGTGTAGAGGTAACCCTAACATTAACCTAGTATGTGTAGAGGTAACCCTAATATTAAGCTAGTATGTGTAGAGGTAACCCTAACACTAACCTAGTATGTGTAGAGGTAACCCTAACGCTAACCGAGTATGTGTAGAGGTAACCCTAACATGAACCTAGTATGTGTTGAGGTAACCCTAACATTAACCTAGTATCTGTAGAGGTAACCCTAACATTAACCTAGTATGTGTAGAGGTAACCCTAACACTAACCTAGTATGTGTAGAGGTAACCCTAACACTAACCTAGTATGTGTAGAGGTAACCCTAACGCTAACCTAGTATGTGTAGAGGTAACCCTAACACTAACCTAGTATGTGTAGAGGTAACCCTAATACTAACCTAGTATGTGTAGAGGTAACCCTAATACTAATCTAGTATGTGTAGAGGTAACCCTAATACTAACCTAGTATGTGTAGAGGTAAACCCAACACTAACCTAGAATGTGTAGAGCCAATCCCAACACTGACCTAGTATGTGTAGAGGTAACCCTAACACTAACCTAGTATGTGTAGAGGTAACCCTAACACCAACCTAGTATGTGTAGAGGTAACCCTAATACTAACCTAGTATGTGTAGAAGTAACCCAAACATTAACCTAGTATGTGTTGAGGTAACCCTAACACTAACCTAGTATGTGTAGAGGTAACCCTAACACGAACCTAGTATGTGTAGAGGTAACCCTAATACTAATCTAGTATGTGTAGAGGTAACCCTAATACTAACCTAGTACGTGTAGAGGTAACCCTAACATTAACCTAGTATGTGTAGAGGTAACCCTAACAGTAACCAAGTATGTGTAGAGGTAACCCTAACATTAACCTAGTATGTGTAGAGGTAACCCTAATACTAACCTAGTATGTGTAGAGGTAACCCTAATACTAATCTAGTATGTGTAGAGGTAACCCTAACACTAACCTAGTATGTGTAGAGGTAACCCCAACACTAACCAAGTAAGTGTATAGGTAACCCTAACACTAACCAAGTATGTGTAGAGGTAACCCTAATACTAATCTAGTATGTGTAGAGGTAACCCTAACACTAACCTAGTATGTGTAGAGGTAACCCTAACACCAACCTAGTATGTGTAGAGGTAACCCTAATACTAACCTAGTATGTGTAGAAGTAACCCAAACATTAACCTAGTATGTGTAGAGGTAACCCTAATATTAACCTAGTATGTGTAGAGGTAACCCTAACACTAACATAGTATGTGTAGAGGTAGCCCTAATACTAACCTAGTATGTGTAGAAGTAACCCTAATACTAACCTAGTACGTGTAGAGGTAACCCTAACATTAACCAAGTAAGTGTAGAGGTAACCCTAATATTAACCTATTATGTGTAGAGGTAACCCTAACACTAACCTAGTATGTGTAGAGGTAACCCTAACATTAACCTAGTATGTGTAGAGGTAAACCCAACACTAACCTAGAATGTGTAGAGCCAATCCCAACACTGACCTAGTATGTGTAGAGGTAACCCTAACACTAACCTAGTATGTGTAGAGGTAACCCTAACACCAACCTAGTATGTGTAGAGGTAACCCTAATACTAACCTAGTATGTGTAGAAGTAACCCTAACATTAACCTAGTATGTGTAGAGGTAACCATAACACTAACCTAGTATGTGTAGAGGTAACCCTAACACTAACCTAGTATGTGTAGAGGTAACCCTAATACTAATCTAGTATGTGTAGAGGTAACCTAATACTAACCTAGTACGTGTAGAGGTAACCCTAACATTAACCTAGTATGTGTAGAGGTAACCCTAACAGTAACCAAGTATGTGTAGAGGTAACCCTAACATTAACCTAGTATGTGTAGAGGTAACCCTAATACTAACCTAGTATGTGTAGAGGTAACCCTAATACTAATCTAGTATGTGTAGAGGTAACCCTAACACTAACCTAGTATGTGTAGAGGTAACCCCAACACTAACCAAGTAAGTGTATAGGTAACCCTAACACTAACCAAGTATGTGTAGAGGTAACCCTAATACTAATCTAGTATGTGTAGAGGTAACCCTAACACTAACCTAGTATGTGTAGAGGTAACCCTAACACCAACCTAGTATGTGTAGAGGTAACCCTAATACTAACCTAGTATGTGTAGAAGTAACCCAAACATTAACCTAGTATGTGTAGAGGTAACCCTAATATTAACCTAGTATGTGTAGAGGTAACCCTAACACTAACATAGTATGTGTAGAGGTAGCCCTAATACTAACCTAGTATGTGTAGAAGTAACCCTAATACTAACCTAGTACGTGTAGAGGTAACCCTAACATTAACCAAGTAAGTGTAGAGGTAACCCTAATATTAACCTATTATGTGTAGAGGTAACCCTAACACTAACCTAGTATGTGTAGAGGTAACCCTAACATTAACCTAGTATGTGTAGAGGTAAACCCAACACTAACCTAGAATGTGTAGAGCCAATCCCAACACTGACCTAGTATGTGTAGAGGTAACCCTAACACTAACCTAGTATGTGTAGAGGTAACCCTAATACTAACCTAGTATGTGTAGAGGTAACCCTAACACTAACCAAGTATGTGTAGAGGTAACCCTAATACTAACCTAGTATGTGTAGAAGTAACCCAAACATTAACCTAGTATGTGTAGAGGTAACCCTAACATTAACCTAGTATGTGTAGAGGTAACCCTAACACTAACCTAGTATGTGTAGAGGTAACCCTAATACTAACCTAGTACGTGTAGAGGTAACCCTAACATTAACCTAGTATGTGTAGAGGTAACCCTAACATTAACCTAGTATGTGTAGAGGTAACCCTAATATTAAGCTAGTATGTGTAGAGGTAACCCTAACACTAACCTAGTATGTGTAGAGGTAACCCTAACATGAACCTAGTATGTGTGAGGTAACCCTAACATTAACCTAGTATCTGTAGAGGTAACCTAACATTAACCTAGTATGTGTAGAGGTAACCCTAACACTAACCTAGTATGTGTAGAGGTAACCCTAACACTAACCTAGTATGTGTAGAGGTAACCCTAACACTAACCTAGTATGTGTAGAGGTAACCCTAACACTAACCTAGTATGTGTAGAGGTAACCCTAATACTAACCTAGTATGTGTAGAGGTAACCCTAATACTAATCTAGTATGTGTAGAGGTAACCCTAATACTAACCTAGTATGTGTAGAGTGTCGTGGAAATTTTAGACTTTAATCGCTGAATTCGAACTTAAAGTAAGACGCACGAGAGTATGTTACAGTTGACAATTTTAACTTGTTTAATTGCAAGTAAGAAACCATTTCTCAAATACAGGTTTAAGCATTTTTATTGATCAGATCAATCCCTATAGCAAGCTTGAAGAATAGGTTTGAGGAAAGCCTTCATCAGACAACAGGACAATAACCTGTGCTGGATCAGACTGACCTGATGAGACTGAAGTTCACACAGTATTTATTGAGAATAAGTAACGCACATACTTCCACACAAACTTAAACCATACTTGATGGAGAACAGGATGAAGCTGTTAGATGATTCCACCAACTATACAGTATAATCTGGAAAACACATAAAGCTGTCATAAAACTCGAAGGTCAGTGCTCTCAAGAAAAGGGAGGCCAGACACATGGTAGATAAACACAGGAAGAAGATGAGGCATACAAACAGTTCCTTTTGACAGTCCATCACAGATAAGGTGTTCGGGACATCTGTTTCTAGCCTTGGCCCTTCTAGCAACCTGAAGATCACATTCCTTTCTCTGTGCATTTTGGCCTTAACAACATCTATGACTTACATGTAACTAAACTTCTTGAGTGATCATAAAATTCCATAACAATCTGCCCTTTTTAACATTATAAACCCTTAATCATGTTAAACAATTTAAACAATGTTTTTAGTGTCAACTCTAAATTTTAGTTCACTCAAGCTTAATAATTACTCAGAAACAATCAGGAATATATGAATTCACCACTGTCATATGTCTGAAACTATAACCTGTTAAGAAAAATACCTTTACCAAACATAAAAACAGAATTCACAATCAATTGAAATAATCTACTGTCAGTACAGTAATTATCAATATTCAACACAGTCATTTTCTCATTATGGGTTTCTAGTCCTCTACCTAGTGTGTGAGGAGCTAATCATTTAACATATTAGAAAAAACATCAGTAAATATGTTATGGCACTCAAATATGGCACTCTTTGATCATCAGAAATGAGGATTTTAATCATGGTGTGAGTGTATAAATGTTCCTTTTCCATCTTCTCAGCCCTGGTAGGCTCTTTCAACATATTTAATGTGTGTGTCCAAACAGTGGCCATTCTTTAATTGTCCAGAGATGCACAATGTGTGTGTTCAATGTTCTTGTTTTCCCTTTGTACAACTCAAACCGACGTTCAAGATGATTTCTGAAATCTGCAACATGTTCACCTTTTTCACTTTACAGTCCATAACTTCCTTGAAAAGTGTACAAAAACATTCACACAATTTAGTAATTGCCTTCTTTGTGGTCTGGATGACACGTTTTTCCTTGGTTCTGGTTTGACCTTTTCTGTGGTCTGTACCTAAAGTCATTCAGTTAGCTTCTGATATATGTGTGTGTGTGTGTGTGCGTGGGGGTAGGGCTCAGATGCTCTGCTCCAGTTGTTCATGGTCCAACCTGTTGATTTTTAATGCGACACAACCTGCAAACAGTTATTGCATTCCATGTGTCAGTTAACATCTTTAACAATAGAATTACATTGTGTTTACTGTTCAGCTTTAATTTTGCTAAGCCAAATACATTTGTAATAGCTATTCTCCTCAACCATTCAAATGTTTAGACATTCTATCAAATTAAACACTTCAATTGCCTGAATACCAAATTTAACAAATGCTATATTCTTGAATATGTTTATTACGTCACATCCCCTCTTGTTTTCTCCTTCAGTTCATCAACAATGGAGAAAACAACCAACTGCAATAAACAAACTTGTTAAATTTATCCAAGAGTAAACACGTGACTAAAACATGGTTTATTACCAGCCATCTGTTAGCTCTGGGCTGAGCCACCTCACAATCACACAGTAAACCAGCCCCCCTTCTAAATAAGCAACTTGGGTGTGCCCCCTCTTTTGAGCCAGAGAAGCAACCCAGGGAGGGTCAGAGAAAAGTTCATAAACACCCCTAAATTAACAGAAACCATCTCTAGACAGGGAGATAAAGAGTTACAATTAACTTTCTGCCCTTTTAACAATCAAGAACTCAGAATGTCTTAAACATGTTACTCAAAATAGCCAAAAGCCAATAATAAAAAATAAAAGGGTGTATCAGAAATACACTTAACCCACATGGTCATTCATTATATCATCATGCCAACATTTAGAGGAACAAATCCAAAATGTCCTTATTCAACTTCACAAAACGAAAACATAGCATATAACTAGAATATAATCTCCCTATAACCTAGAATGTAGTCCTCCTACAAAACAAACAAAATGGAACATATAGTGTTCCAGGTAAAAACATGCAGAGTTATAGTCGGAAAAACTCTTAATTATGTCATTAGCGCAAATGTTACATAAGGCCTAAGAAAAACAATACAATAAAATAGGAATTCCTCGTGCACAGGAAAACCTGAAAATAAATGTGTCGACAAAACTTTGGCCTGGGACCCCTGTCCCAACTTCATGAAGCTTTACCCCAGATCATGCATGAATCACACCTAGGGTATTTTAATATGATATTTGCGTACGCGTACGAACCTGGACAGCGAAAAATAAGACCTCTCAGTAACAATGAGCTGATCTCTACTGAGATATTAACCTGACAGAGCTATGCAGTCTTCTAGTTGTAACCGGTAGTGTATTTTCTACTAACACAATATCAGATGACATAGGTTACAATGAGATATCAACCATCATGGGTCCAGTCACGCTCTCCGAGCTGCACGGACCTGACAAACACCGTTTATCAGGTGATACGCAATGTACGCTACCCTACGCTAAACACCTAACTTTAAGCGTAAGCATAGTGCCAAGACACCCGTACTCCTCCCCAGTGGAACGAAAATCTCACACAACCATACGTCTGCATATCAACTCAACACTCAGCACTAAACATCCGAACAAAATTACTTTAACTTTAGATACTATCATAATTGATTAATTACAGGATAACATAATGGTTTGATCTCACCGGGTTGATGTTTTCCTGCCCGTCCCCTCTGACCGTCAGTACCCCCGTCCGTGGCAGCCATGGGTCCTGTGACGCTCCAGTTGGTCGTCTGCTGTTGTGCCATCACCGTCTCCCATACTGTCTCTGTTCCCATGGTAATAGTCTCTAGTGTCCGGCACAGTGCAGTCACGAGCCCAGTGTCCAAATGCACCACAGTTGAAACAGCTATCAGAGTTGGGACTTTGGCTGGAGTTATCACCCTGGTTTCTGGATTGTCCTCTCCTGCTTGCTCTCCGTCTCCGTCTCCCTCCTGAGTAGCCTCTGCTGTAGAAGTCCAGTTGGGCCATCTGAATTTGCGTTTCACGCTCCCGTCTTTCTTCGGTCTGTTTGTACAGCTGGTCCTCGTAGACTCTTTCAGCGTGCTTAAAATACGGCCAGACGGTTTCCATGCGACCCTCATCCAGGTCTACACAGTGGTTTTGAATGTGCTTCCTAATGTCTGGTAGAAGGCCTGCAACTAACCTAATTTTACACTGTTGCTCCCAGGCCGACTCTTCATCACCGTCCGGTCTCTTTCCCATTCCGCTGTGTAATTCAAAGGCTTTTTCGAGTCTATTCCTGTAGTCTGAAACTTTCTCGCCCAGTGTCTGTTTACAATCAGCGATCTTTTCCCAGTTCATTCGCTTAGGAAAAGCAGCGATAAGTCCAGTGCTCAGCTGTTCCACAGCACTCCGGTAGTCAGAGTGCGCATCCCAATTGAACATAATGTTTCTCTCGCTAGGCCAGTTTCTTTTCACTCTCCCCCATTTTAGTTGCAAGGCCTTCATCAAAATCGTTTCAATCTCCACAGAGGTCGGTCTATATTGATTCACGATCTGTAGAAACACACGGACAAATTCCTCTCCACCTTCTGTTTCTGGGTCAGGTAGTGTAGAAGCCACGTCTCTCAGGTCGGCAGGTGACCACGGTCTGTAGACTAGTATAGTCGCTGGGTTATCCGTGTCTCCTCCACCAGCTGGGTTGGCTACCTCCACCATAGGGAATTGCCCGGCATCAAAGCTGTGTTGTTCTCTGGGACAGGCCGCAGTGGTACTCTGGGTTCTCTCAGCGGCGGGTGAAACTCTGTCGAGGCCGAATAAGGATGGGTAGAGTCCTTCTCCGGGAATGTTCTCCATCAGGTCCGATACTGTTGGCATAGTTGGTACCGCTGGGGCTGTTGTGGTAACGCCGCGATAGGGTGGGGGTCGGTCAGCAGGAGGACAGGCAGCATCAACCTGGTTGGGACAAGCTAGAACACACCGATTAACAAGCCCCGTGCTACACCGCTTAGCCCGTATATCAGTCTGCTCTCTCCACTTATTATATGCCTTCCAATCAACTTTCTGCCGATTACCCCGTGAAACCTTAATTTTACCCTGTTCAAAATACTCCAACTTGTCTTTCAGCAACAGTATCTGTCTCTGACTAAAACTGCCATTAACAGGAAATCCCAATAACTCCCACAGGTCTAATTGTTCGCATGTCCAGTCTCCGTATTTGTCCGTCATTATTTTAGCCGGTCCAACAACGTAACGTTCAGTATCCACCGAAGGTTTACCAATACACAAATAATTACCCATGTTGTTACCGATATTTAAGACGCAAATCTAATTTTAGCATATAATGAAGTGTCCTATATGTGTTAATGAACTCGTCAGTTCTTTTAAGTGAGATATCTTGAATAACCGAGCCGTCTCACCGCACCCAGATAACCTATATTGAACAGCATTTTATTCCTACTGTATACAGGTATTAACACTTCATACAGGTAAATATTGCTCCAGTCTGGCGCTCTCCACTCACCCATTTGTTGAGGAGGATTGGAGCTGCAGAAATTAATAATTCCTGACGTGCACGTTTTACCAGACCAAAATCAACAAATACCCGATTAGAAGTACTGTTTTCCATTTCTAAGAGAACTTTAAAATATTACAATAACTTTACGAATTAAGTCAAAATTAACGAGCCTATTTTGTTAATTTATCAAAACCGTTGTCAAACTGTCGTCCAACATTGTCCCAATTCAGCATTTTTAGGTCCTTGAGTTTCAAAATTCTGTATAGTATCACTTATCTCCAAAGACAGTCCTGGCCTGTTAATTTTTTCAAAAAAAAATTAAAAATGATATCGCTCTTTAGGATAGGTAGCCTGTTTTGGAAAAAATACGGATTACTTTGTTAAGAATCTCGGACGATGCCCCCAAGTGTCGTGGAAATTTTAGACTTTAATCGCTGAATTCGAACTTAAAGTAAGACGCACGAGAGTATGTTACAGTTGACAATTTTAACTTGTTTAATTGCAAGTAAGAAACCATTTCTCAAATACAGGTTTAAGCTTTTGCATTGATCAGATCAATCCCTATAGCAAGCTTGAAGAATAGGTTTGAGGAAAGCCTTCATCAGACAACAGGACAATAACCTGTGCTGGATCAGACTGACCTGATGAGACTGAAGTTCACACAGTATTTATTGAGAATAAGTAACGCACATACTTCCACACAAACTTAAACCATACTTGATGGAGAACAGGATGAAGCTGTTAGATGATTTCACCAACTATACAGTATAATCTGGAAAACACATAAAGCTGTCATAAAACTCGAAGGTCAGTGCTCTCAAGAAAAGGGAGGCCAGACACATGGTAGATAAACACAGGAAGAAGATGAGGCATACAGTCCATCACAGATAAGGTGTTCGGGACATCTGTTTCTAGCCTTGGCCCTTCTAGCAACCTGAAGATCACATTCCTTTCTCTGTGCATTTTGGCCTAAACAACATCTATGACTTACATGTAACTAAACTTCTTGAGTGATCATAAAATTCCATAACAAGAGCCAATCCCAACACTGACCTAGTATGTGTAGAGGTAACCCTAACACTAACCTAGTATGTGTAGAGGTAACCCTAACACCAACCTAGTATGTGTAGAGGTAACCCTAATACTAACCTAGTATGTGTAGAAGTAACCCAAACATTAACCTAGTATGTGTAGAGGTAACCCTAACACTAACCTAGTATGTGTAGAGGTAACCCTAACACTAACCTAGTATGTGTAGAGGTAACCCTAATACTAACCTAGTATGTGTAGAGGTAACCCTAATACTAATCTAGTATGTGTAGAGGTAACCCTAACACTAACCTAGTATGTGTAGAGGTAACCCCAACACTAACCAAGTAAGTGTATAGGTAACCCTAACACTAACCAAGTATGTGTAGAGGTAACCCTAATACTAATCTAGTATGTGTAGAGGTAACCCTAACACTAACCTAGTATGTGTAGAGGTAACCCTAACACCAACCTAGTATGTGTAGAGGTAACCCTAATACTAACCTAGTATGTGTAGAAGTAACCCAAACATTAACCTAGTATGTGTAGAGGTAACCCTAATATTAACCTAGTATGTGTAGAGGTAACCCTAACACTAACATAGTATGTGTAGAGGTAGCCCTAATACTAACCTAGTATGTGTAGAAGTAACCCTAATACTAACCTAGTACGTGTAGAGGTAACCCTAACATTAACCAAGTAAGTGTAGAGGTAACCCTAATATTAACCTATTATGTGTAGAGGTAACCCTAACACTAACCTAGTATGTGTAGAGGTAACCCTAACATTAACCTAGTATGTGTAGAGGTAACCCTAACACTAACCTAGTATGTGTAGAGGTAACCCTAATACTAACCTAGTATGTGTAGAAGTAACCCAAACATTAACCTAGTATGTGTAGAGGTAACCCTAACACTAACCTAGTATGTGTAGAGGTAACCCTAACACTAACCTAGTATGTGTAGAGGTAACCCTAATACTAACCTAGTATGTGTAGAGGTAAACCCAACACTAACCTAGAATGTGTAGAGCCAATCCCAACACTGACCTAGTATGTGTAGAGGTAACCCTAACACTAACCTAGTATGTGTAGAGGTAACCCTAACACCAACCTAGTATGTGTAGAGGTAACCCTAATACTAACCTAGTATGTGTAGAAGTAACCCAAACATTAACCTAGTATGTGTAGAGGTAACCCTAACACTAACCTAGTATGTGTAGAGGTAACCCTAACACTAACCTAGTATGTGTAGAGGTAACCCTAATACTAATCTAGTATGTGTAGAGGTAACCCTAATACTAACCTAGTACGTGTAGAGGTAACCCTAACATTAACCTAGTATGTGTAGAGGTAACCCTAACAGTAACCAAGTATGTGTAGAGGTAACCCTAACATTAACCTAGTATGTGTAGAGGTAACCCTAATACTAACCTAGTATGTGTAGAGGTAACCCTAATACTAATCTAGTATGTGTAGAGGTAACCCTAACACTAACCTAGTATGTGTAGAGGTAACCCCAACACTAACCAAGTAAGTGTATAGGTAACCCTAACACTAACCAAGTATGTGTAGAGGTAACCCTAATACTAATCTAGTATGTGTAGAGGTAACCCTAACACTAACCTAGTATGTGTAGAGGTAACCCTAACACCAACCTAGTATGTGTAGAGGTAACCCTAATACTAACCTAGTATGTGTAGAAGTAACCCAAACATTAACCTAGTATGTGTAGAGGTAACCCTAATATTAACCTAGTATGTGTAGAGGTAACCCTAACACTAACATAGTATGTGTAGAGGTAGCCCTAATACTAACCTAGTATGTGTAGAAGTAACCCTAATACTAACCTAGTACGTGTAGAGGTAACCCTAACATTAACCAAGTAAGTGTAGAGGTAACCCTAAATATTAACCTATTATGTGTAGAGGTAACCCTAACACTAACCTAGTATGTGTAGAGGTAACCCTAACATTAACCTAGTATGTGTAGAGGTAAACCCAACACTAACCTAGAATGTGTAGAGCCAATCCCAACACTGACCTAGTATGTGTAGAGGTAACCCTAACACTAACCTTGTATGTGTAGAGGTAACCCTAACACCAACCTAGTATGTGTAGAGGTAACCCTAATACTAACCTAGTATGTGTAGAAGTAACCCAAACATTAACCTAGTATGTGTAGAGGTAACCCTAACACTAACCTAGTATGTGTAGAGGTAACCCTAACACTAACCTAGTATGTGTAGAGGTAACCCTAATACTAATCTAGTATGTGTAGAGGTAACCCTAATACTAACCTAGTACGTGTAGAGGTAACCCTAACATTAACCTAGTATGTGTAGAGGTAACCCTAACAGTAACCAAGTATGTGTAGAGGTAACCCTAACATTAACCTAGTATGTGTAGAGGTAACCCTAATACTAACCTAGTATGTGTAGAGGTAACCCTAATACTAATCTAGTATGTGTAGAGGTAACCCTAACACTAACCTAGTATGTGTAGAGGTAACCCCAACACTAACCAAGTAAGTGTATAGGTAACCCTAACACTAACCAAGTATGTGTAGAGGTAACCCTAATACTAATCTAGTATGTGTAGAGGTAACCCTAACACTAACCTAGTATGTGTAGAGGTAACCCTAACACCAACCTAGTATGTGTAGAGGTAACCCTAATACTAACCTAGTATGTGTAGAAGTAACCCAAACATTAACCTAGTATGTGTAGAGGTAACCCTAATATTAACCTAGTATGTGTAGAGGTAACCCTAACACTAACATAGTATGTGTAGAGGTAGCCCTAATACTAACCTAGTATGTGTAGAAGTAACCCTAATACTAACCTAGTACGTGTAGAGGTAACCCTAACATTAACCAAGTAAGTGTAGAGGTAACCCTAATATTAACCTATTATGTGTAGAGGTAACCCTAACACTAACCTAGTATGTGTAGAGGTAACCCTAACATTAACCTAGTATGTGTAGAGGTAACCCTAACATTAACCTAGTATGTGTAGAGGTAACCCTAACACTAACCTAGTACGTGTATAGGTAGCCCTAACACTAACCTAGTATGTGTAGAGGTAACCCTAACATTAACCAAGTATGTGTAGAGGTAACCCCAACACTAACCAAGTAAGTGTATAGGTAACCCAAACACTAACCTAGTATGTGTAGAGGTAACCCTAACATTAACCTAGTATCTGTAGAGGTAACCCTAACACTAACCTAGTATGTGTAGAGGTAACCCTAATACTAACCTAGTATGTGTAGAGGTAACCCTAACATTAACCTAGTATGTGTAGAGGTAACCCTAATACTAACCTAGTACGTGTAGAGGTAGCCCTAACATTAACCTAGTATGTGTAGAGGTAACCCTAACACTAACCTAGTATGTGTAGAGGTAACCCTAATACTAACCTAGTACGTGTAGAGGTAGCCCTAACATTAACCTAGTATGTGTAGAGCAAACCCTAACATTAACCTAGTATGTGTAGAGCTAACCCTAACACTAACCTAGTATGTGTAGAGGTAACCCTAACACTAACCTAGTATGTGTAGAGGTAACCCCAACACTAACCTAGTATGTGTAGAGGTAACCCTAACACTAACCTAGTATGTGTAGAGGTAACCCTAACACTAACCTAGTATGTGTAGAGGTAACCCTAACGCTAACCTAGTAGGTGTAGAGGTAACCTCAACACTGACCTAGTCCAAATATGTGCTCCACACACGTGTGCCAGCGGCGCTGCTGTGTAGCATAGCAGCGGCGCTGCTGTGTAGCATACCCTTAATCTCCATCTCCCCCCCACACCCCTGTTCTCTCCTTCCCCTCTTCTCCCACTCTCCTCCCCACTTCTCACCCTCTCCTCCCCTCTCCTACCATCTTCTCCTCTCTTCCCTTCTCCTCTCTTCTCCCCCTCCCCTCTTCACCCCTCTCCCCTACTCCTCCCCTCTTCTCCCACTCTCCTCCCCTCTACTCCCACCCTCCCTCCCTCTCTTCCCCTCTCCTCCCCTTTCCCCTACTCCTCCCATCTCCTCCCACTCTCCTCTTTTGTGCAGGTGTTGTGTAAGGTCTTTATCAGTATAGACTACTACAACATGTTCACCAGTATCTTCACCCTCACTATGATGTCAGTGGATCGTTATGTGGCCGTGTGTCACCCAGTTAAAGCCCTGGACTTCAGAACTTCTGTCAAGGCCAAAATCATCAACGTTATAATCTGGGTTCTCTCCTCCGCTGCTGGTATCCCTGCTCTGATGCTGGGGGGGACACAAACCCATAACGGTACACACACACACACACACACACATCCCTGCTCTGATGCTGGGGGGACACAAACCCATAACGCTACACACACACACACACATCCCTGCCCTGATGCTGGGGGGGACACAAGCCCATAACGCTACACACACACACACACATCCCTGCCCTGATGCTGGGGGGGACACAAACCCATAACGCTACACACACACACACACACACACACATCCCTGCCCTGATGCTGGGGGGGACACAAACCCATAACGCTACACACATCATTAGTTAACCTTAGTTTAAGGTCAGGTTAGTATTAAGGTCTGTGTAGCGTTAGTTTAATGTCAGGTTAGTATTAAGGTCTGTGCAACGTTAGTTTAATGTCAGGTTAGTGTTACGGTCTTTGTAACGTTATTTTGATGTCAGGTTAGTGTCAGGATCTGTGTAACGCTTAATGTCATCTTACAGGTACCACAGAATGTGCTCTCCAGTTCCCTCACCCTTACAGCTACTGGGATACTCTGATGAAGATTTGTGTATTTATCTTCGGATTTGTGGCTCCGCTCATCATCGTCACTGTGTGTTACACTCTTATGGTTCTTCGTCTGAAGAGCGTCCGGTTGCTTTCTGGCTCCCGGAGGAAGGATCAGAACTTGCGGAGGATAACCCGACTGGTGCTCGTGGTAGTAGCGGTGTTTGTCGTCTGCTGGACACCCATCCACATCTTCATTCTGGTTAAGACTCTGGCCCCTCCCGGGGGCATTCCGGAGACCACACCCATCATGGCGGCCTACTTCTTTTGCGTCGCCCTGGGTTACACTAACAGCAGCCTTAATCCCATTCTTTATGGCTTCCTGGATGAGAACTTCAAGAGATGTTTTAGGGACTTCTGCTGCCCTGGTGGGAAGGGTGTGGGGGGGGGCAGCCATGGGGGGAGTAGAGTGAGGAGCACCTTGAGAAGTTACACCTGTCCAGCAGAAGCAGGGGGGCAGGACAGAGGGGAGATGGGGAGGGTCACTTTGAGAAGTTACACCTGTCCAGCAGGAGCCGGGGGGCAGGACAGAGGGGAGATGGGGAGGGTCACTTTGAGAAGTTACACCTGTCCAGCAGGAGCCGGGGGGCAGGACAGAGGGGAGATGGGGAGGGGCAAACCCGTATGACTAGCGGTGGAGCTGGATTTGTTCTCCTGTAATTCTCTAGACAGAGAGGACTCTAATGGGGTTGACCCAGATCACATGGTCAGTATGAGGGGAGAGGACTCTAATGGGTTGACCCAGATCACATGGTCAGTATGAGGGGAGAGGACTCTAATGGGTTGACCCAGATCACATGGTCAGTATGAGGGGAGAGGACTCTAATGGGTTGACCCAGATCACATGGTCAGTATGAGGGGAGAGGACTCTAATGGGTTGACCCAGATCACATGGTCAGTATGAGGGGAGAGGACTCTAATGGGTTGACCCAGATCACATGGTCAGTATGAGGGGAGAGGACTCTAATGGGTTGACCCAGATCACATGGTCAGTATGAGGGGAGAGGACTCTAATGGGTTGACCCAGATCACATGGTCAGTATGAGGAGAGGACTCTAATGGGTTGACCCAGATCACATGGTCAGTATAAGGGGAGAGGACTCTAATGGGTTGACCCAGATCACATGGTCAGTATGAGGGGAGAGGACTCTAATGGGTTGACCCAGATCACATGGTCAGTATGAGGGGAGAGGACTCTAATGGGGTTGACCCAGATCACATGGTCAGTATGAGGGGAGAGGACTCTAATGGGTTGACCCAGATCACATGGTCAGTATGAGGGGAGAGGACTCTAATGGGTTGACCCAGATCACATGGTCAGTATGAGGGGAGAGGACTCTAATGGGTTGACCCAGATCACATGGTCAGTATGAGGGGAGAGGACTCTAATGGGTTGACCCAGATCACATGGTCAGTATGAGGGGAGAGGACTCTAATGGGTTGACCCAGATCACATGGTCAGTATGAGGGGAGAGGACTCTAATGGGTTGACCCAGATCACATGGTCAGTATGAGGGGAACCTGCTGATTTTATATCTAACCTTAACCACATGGTACTCAATGATGTAATCAATTCTGTACAAATGTATGACCAAATCTAAACGATTGTTTGAGAGGAAAGTGATTCAGGTATAGGCATATTTACATTTTGTCTCTTTTTTCTGTTTGATGCAGCTCAAATGAGATTTATAAGCTTTAGGCTATTTAAAATGTACACAAAAATGTTTATTTCTATTTAGATTTCCTGTACATACAAATGGTTTAATCCTCATGTTATTCTAATTTATCATTAAGTTCATGTGAAGGAAGCATATTTAACAGGTTTATTTTACGTGACTTACTCTGTCTTAAAGCTGTACTGCTACCTTACTCTAATTGCTCCAATATCTGTACTGCTACCTTCCTCTAATTGTTCCAATATCTGTACTGCTACCTTACTCTAATTGTTCCAATATCTGTACTGCTACCTTACTCTAATTGTTCCAATATCTGTACTGCTACCTTACTCTAATTGTTCCAATATCTGTACTGCTACCTTACTCTAATTGTTCCAATATCTGTACTGCTACCTTACTGTAATTGTTCCAATATCTGTACTGCTACCTTACTCTAATTGTTCCAATATCTGTACTGCTACCTTACTCTAATTGTTCAAATATCTGTACTGCTACCTTACTCTAATTGTTCCAATATCTGTACTGCTACCTTACTCTAATTGTTCCAATATCTGTACTGCTACCTTACTCTAATTGTTCAAATATCTGTACTGCTACCTTACTCTAATTGTTCCAATATCAGTACTGCTACCTTACTCTAATTGTTCCAATATCTGTACTGCTACCTTACTCTAATTGTTCCAATATCTGTACTGCTACCTTACTCTAATTGTTCCAATATCTGTAATGCTACCTTACTCTAATTGTTCCAATATCTGTACTGCTACCTTACTCTAATTGTTCCAATATCTGTACTGCTACCTTACTCTAATTGTTCCAATATCTGTACTGCTACCTTACTCTAATTGTTCCAATATCTGTACTGCTACCTTACTGTAATTGTTCCAATATCTGTAATGCTACCTTACTCTAATTGTTCCAATATCTGTACTGCTACCTTACTCTAATTGTTCCAATATCTGTACTGCTACCTTACATTGTTCCAATATCTGTACTGCTACCTTACTCTAATTGTTCCAATATCTGTACTGCTACCTTACTCTAATTGTTCCAATATCTGTACTGCTACCTTACTGTAATTGTTCCAATATCTGTAATGCTACCTTACTCTAATTGTTCCAATATCTGTACTGCTACCTTACTCTAATTGATTCAATATCTGTACTGCTGCCTTACTCTAAATGTTCCAATATCTGTACTGTCTGCTACTTTACTCCATTGTCTAAATTACTGTACTAAATCTGTACCGATTCTGTCCCAGAGCCTTCCAGACCACACCCTGGCTTCTCCCGCAGTAGGTTTTTGGTGCTTATACGCTGGATGTCTCTATGCTGTTTCTATAGTTACAACGCTGTATATTAGTAAGACAATTATAGTATTATTGGCCCCGTGTTTGATGTAAATGCTGTGGTATGTGTATTGCAAGGACTCAGTCTGGGATCTGGGAAAACACTGGGAATATACTGTCAACCCATAAAACTGTCCCCTAAACCATGGGTACTGGTCTAAATTAGTGTACTATATAGGGAATAGGGTGTCATCTCTGTATATATTAATGTACTATCTAGGGAATAGGGTGTCATCGCTGGTCTATATTAATGTACTATATAGGGAATAGGGTGTCATCTCTGTATATATTAATGTACTATATAGGAAATTGGGTGTCATCTCTGTATATATTAATGTACTATATAGGGAATAGGGTGTCATCTCTGTATATATTAATGTACTATATAGGGAATAGGATGTCATCTCTGTATATATTAATGTACTATACAGGGAATAGGGTGTCATCTCTGTATATATTAATGTACTATATAGGAAATAGGGTGTCATCTCTGTATATATTAATGTACTATATAGGGAATAGGGTGTCATCTCTGTATATATTAATGTACTATATAGGGAATAGGATGTCATCTCTGTATATATTAATGTACTATATAAGGAATATGATGTCATCTCTGTATATATTAATGTACTATATAGGGAATAGGGTGTCATCTCTGTATATATTAATGTACTATATAGGAAATTGGGTGTCATCTCTGTATATATTAATGTACTATATAGGGAATAGGGTGTCATCTCTGTATATATTAATGTACTATATAGGGAATAGGATGTCATCTCTGTATATATTAATGTACTATATAGGGAATAGGGTGTCATCTCTGTATATATTAATGTACTATATAGGAAATAGGGTGTCATCTCTGTATATATTAATGTACTATATAGGGAATAGGATGTCATCTCTGTATATATTAATGTACTATATAGGGAATAGGATGTCATCTCTGTATATATTAATGTACTATATTGGGAATAGGGTGCCATCTCTGTATATATTAATGTACTATATAGGGAATAGGATGTCATCTCTGTATATATTAATGTACTATATAAGGAATAGGATGTCATCTCTGTATATATTAATGTACTATATAGGGAATAGGATGTCATCTCTGTATATATTAATGTACTATATAAGGAATAGGATGTCATCTCTGTATATATTAATGTACTATATAGGGAATAGGATGTCATCTCTGTATATATTAATGTACTATATAAGGAATAGGATGTCATCTCTGTATATATTAATGTACTATATAGGGAATAGGATGTCATCTCTGTATATATTAATGTACTATATTGGGAATAGGGTGCCATCTCTGTATATATTAATGTACTATATAGGGAATAGGATGTCATCTCTGTATATATTAATGTACTATATAAGGAATAGGATGTCATCTCTGTATATATTAATGTACTATATAGGAAATAGGGTGTCATCTCTGTATATATTAATGTACTATATAGGGAATAGGGTGTCATCTCTGTATATATTAATGTACTATATAGGGAATAGGGTGTCATCTCTGTATATATTAATGTACTATATAGGGAATAGGGTGTCATCTCTGTATATATTAATGTACTATATAGGGAATAGGGTGTCATCTCTGTATATATTAATGTACTATATAGGGAATAGGGTGTCATCTCTGTATATATTAATGTACTATATAGGGAATAGGGTGTCATCTCTGTATATATTAATGTACTATATAGGGAATAGGGTGTCATCTCTGTATATATTAATGTACTATATAGGGAATAGGATGTCATCTCTGTATATATTAATGTACTATATTGGGAATAGGGTGTCATCTCTGTCTATCTTAACATAATATACTAAGGATATTAAGGTTCCTAGTGGGCTAGGAGGGTGTTGGTTAGTAGTTTGTCACAGCTTGCTTACATTGGGGTTTTATTAAAGTATCATGACTGCTGGAGATTTGGTGATTATGTGTGTTGAGAAGTCACTGTATTTGGTATTCACATTGCTTGGTTATTATTTACAAGTTTACGAAGATCTAGAGGTGAGTGTTGTATTTGAAGAAGTGTCGTTATTGTTTGAATGTTTTCTAAGTCGCTGTGTATGCCCAATATTATTTCAAACTAGTCCGTTTTTTTGCCGTTCACACTTTGTTTTAAGTTTATGTTAAAAGAAACTTTTGAACGGATACCTGGCTCTGCACATGGCTTTTATTCACTACACCTCCCACGATCGTGACAGAATAACCAACCTAAACTAAATGAGCCATCGGAGCCTGACGGTGATTATAGCTACAGCCCCACGGAGCAGTGGGAGCGGCGCTATACAAGGCAGGGCGATTGGTAGATCCGAATTCCTCTCATTGAATAATGACAAGGCGGTTTACGAGAGAGTAGAAGAGGACTCCCTATAAGGCACCCTGCGATGGGATCCCGTCCTATGCTGACTCTGTAGGCCTGTCAATAAATTGACTAATCGAACGATATATGGAAATGAGCGCGATCATTTTTGGTGCTGCGATATATTACATACATTTTTACAAAAAAAATGAATGTTACCAACATTTTAGTCGATTCAGCTGCCTCTGTTATCTTGTCTCCTTCTTCGTCTCCGCACACACAGAGCGGACACAGAGAAGGCATAAACCCACTGTGTTATGAAATGGACTGTTTCGTGACATACAGCCAGTTAGGAAGAATAAGTCCAAATGGAGTTGGTTTCA
Organism: Dallia pectoralis; assembly: GCA_029465975.1. Taxonomy (NCBI): domain Eukaryota; kingdom Metazoa; phylum Chordata; class Actinopteri; order Esociformes; family Umbridae; genus Dallia; species Dallia pectoralis. Next base: position 124,541 of record CM055732.1, on the reverse strand, counting down.
AAGCCGCAATCTTCAGCTCCGGTGTTGGAACATTTAGGCTTTAAGCCGAATGAGAAAGGAGAGCCAATTGACCCTTCGCTAAGCCACGCCCCCCTTAGTTACTGTTGCTACGCCTGTCAAGCTTTCGAGCCTGGCACGTCTATTGCAATATGTATGCACCGGTGTCAGACATTCCCAATGAGATATTTAGTCATTTTTGGCGAACAGGTGAAATATCTGAAAGAGCAAGACAAAAGCGGCTGCAGTATGCATTCTAGGGATATATCCACGACATAATATGCAACCGATTATAGAATAACGTCTTTAAAATTGAAGCTAAAGCCGGTCCCAGCGCAAGCAGCAGCTGCCTCATACGCTAACCATTCAAGTGGGAAACACACAAATTGAGAAACAAGCTATGTTCATGCACAGCAGTAATAAAGTGTACCTATAGTGAACACATGATGACTACCGTTAATGAACTGATTAAGTTAAGCATAGCAACATTTTCCTTGGAGATCTCCGGGCAAGCCCCCTGATGTCCGTCCTTAGACCTAATACCGGGAGAGCCGCGATCGGATCGGGGTACTCAGGGGTAGGACGTCGATTAACAAAATGCTGAAATACATTTTAAAATATTTCAGTGAGCCTCCGTATTGCCTTTAATCATCTTATTTTACGTTCAAATATATGCATTATGAACAAACAACCGTCATTTTCTAAGCAATGCTGTGCTGAGTTAGTTAGCTAGCTAACATTAGCGTGTTCTTATTGGAGCAAACATAAGTGTTTTTGTTAATCCGGTCAAATTCAGTTGTGAATGGGGTCTCCCACACTGCTTGATCAGCGCCCGGCATTTCTCCCCTTGGGTTTTTGGTTTGGGGAAAGGAAAAAATTTCACCTCCCCGTCCAAACGTTTAGGATATCTGGTATCAGATTTACACAATCCATAAGCACAACACGTTGGCATGTTTCCCTTGCTCGAAAGCTTGACAGACCTCCTGCGCCTAGTTACAGTTGCTAAACCACGATTGGCCTGTGGCGGTTTTCGGGCGTGGCTTAGCAAAGGGTCAATTAACTTGAACGAGCCGGTATGTCGACTTGGTTTAAAAACAATAGCAACGAAAAGAGGCAACACAACTAATCTTCAATCTCACCTAAAACACAACCATCCCACACATTTTTTGTGCCTGGGAACAAGAACTGCAACTGGTACCGGGTCTACCAGACAGTTATCTGTTTCAGAGGCCTTTTCTCGACAGTGCAAATATAAACGCGATAGCGTAAAATGGCGCACACACACAGATAGCTCACACTCACAGATAGCGTAACTCGCTATATATCCAAATAGATGCAGACATTTAACACGGTCGAAAAAACAGCTTATAAATATATGCTGCAAACCTTTGACAAACGGTATGAATTGCCAAAGATAACGTACATCTCCCAAACTGCCATTCCATCCTTGTACAATAAAGTCAAAGACGACATTCTGAAGGAGATAAAAGACATGTCCTTTTACACTGCCACTATGTGGTCAAGCTCAAATATGACGCCTTCTAGTTCTTGTTCACTTGCACTGTTAAAAAAGCTGTGTTTATTATTTATTTGTTTTTTTATTTAGGATATATTTTTTCACATTCCAATTCCTAATGTCTAAATATTCTAAAGAATAAAACAGTTCTTTGACAGAGTGTACTTGCATTATTATGCTATTATATTGTCATTTTGTTATTATGTAATCAGAAAAAAAAATTACAATAATAACCCCTAAAGATTTTTGAGTACCTATGCCGGTCACCTCTATGCCAGTCTCTCCTATGCCGGTCACCTCTATGCCAGTCTCTCCTATGCCGGTCACCTCTATGCCAGTCTCTCCTATGCCGGTCACCTCTATGCCAGTCTCTCCTATGCCGGTAACCTCTATGCCGGTCACCTCTATGCCAGTCTCTCCTATGCCGGTCACCTCTATGCCAGTCTCTCCTATGCCGGTCACCTCTATGCCAGTCTCTCCTATGCCAGTCACCTCTATGCCAGTCTCTCCTATGCCGGTCACCTCTATGCCAGTCTCTCCTATGCCGGTCACCTCTATGCCGGTCTCTCCTATGCCGGTCACCTCTATGCCAGTCTCTCCTATGCCGGTCACCTCTATGCCAGTCTCTCCTATGCCGGTCACCTCTATGCCGGTCTCTCCTATGCCGGTCACCTCTATGCTGGTCTCTCCTATGCCGGTCACCTCTATGCCGGTCTCTCCTATGCCGGTCACCTCTATGCCGGTCTCTCCTATGCCGGTCACCTCTATGCCGGTCTCTCCTATGCCGGTCACCTCTATGCCAGTCTCTCCTATGCCGGTCTCTCCTATGCCAGTCTCTCTATGCCGGTCACCTCATGCCGGTCTCTCCTATGCCAGTCTCTCCTATGCCGGTCTCTCTTTTGCCGGTCTCCCCTATGCCTGTCTCTATTTTGCCGGTCTCCCCTATGCCTGTCTCTATTTTGCCGGTCTCCCCTATGCCTGTCTCTATTTTGCCGGTCTACCCTATGCCGGCCTCCTCTCTGCCGGTCAGATGAGGGAGAAATGAGAAGCCGCCTCCGTGGCAGAGAACGTTGCTGAGTAGACCCCCTGCAGAACCACCTCCCCTCACTCCCCAATTCATTTTTTTTTTTAAGGCCTGGCGTGTCTGGCGTCCGCCCCTTAAGAATGAGGTACTATACTTAGTGGGCTAGGAGGGTATTGGTTAGTTAGTCACAGCTGGTTAACATCTGGGTTTTATTAAAGTATCACGGCTGTTGGGGACTTGGTGATTATGTGTGTTTAAAAGTCACTGCATTTGGTATTCACATTGGTTGGTTATTATTTACAATTTCACAAAGATCTAGAGGTGAGTAATGTATTATATAGGAAATAGGGTGTCATCTCTGTCTATAGTAACATAATATATAGAGAATAGGTTGTAATATCTATAGATGTTTAGCTGCGCTACATATCTACTGTGTATTAACTATAGATGTATAACAGCTCTACATATCTACTGTGTATTAACTATAGATGTATAACGGCTCTACATATCTACTGTGTATTAACTATAGATGTATAACAGCTCTACATATCTACTGTGTATTAACTATAGATGTATAACAGCTCTACATATCTACTGTGTATTAACTATAGATGTATAACGGCTCTACATATCTACTGTGTATTAACTATAGATGTATAACAGCTCAACTATAGATGTATATCTACTGTGTATTAACTATAGATGTATAACGGCTCTACATATCTACTGTGTATTAACTATAGATGTATAACAGCTCTACATATCTACTGTGTATTAACTATAGATGTATAACAGCTCTACATATCTACTGTGTATTAACTATAGATGTATAACGGCTCTACATATCTACTGTGTATTAACTATAGATGTATAACGGCTCTACATATCTACTGTGTATTAACTATAGATGTATAACAGCTCTACATATCTACTGTGTATTAACTATAGATGTATAACAGCTCTACATATCTACTGTGTATTAACTATAGATGTATAACGGCTCTACATATCTACTGTGTATTAACTATAGATGTATAACAGCTCTACATATCTACTGTGTATTAACTATAGATGTATAACAGCTCTACATATCTACTGTGTATTAACTATAGATGTATAACAGCTCTACATATCTACTGTGTATTTACTATAGATGTATAACAGCTCTACATATCTACTGTGTATTAACTATAGATGTATAACGGCTCTACATATCTACTGTGTATTAACTATAGATGTATAACAGCTCTACATATCTACTGTGTATTAACTATAGATGTATAACGGCTCTACATATCTACTGTGTATTAACTATAGATGTATAACGGCTCTACATATCTACTGTGTATTTACTATAGATGTATAACGGCCCTACATATCTACTGTGTATTAACTATAGATGTATAACAGCTCAACATATCTACTGTGTATTAACTATAGATGTATAACGGCTCTACATATCTACTGTGTATTAACTATAGATGTATAACGGCTCTACATATCTACTGTGTATTAACTATAGATGTATAACAGCTCTACATATCTACTGTGTATTAACTATAGATGTATAACGGCTCTACATATCTACTGTGTATTAACTATAGATGTATAACAGCTCTACATATCTACTGTGTATTAACTATAGATGTATAACGGCTCTACATATCTACTGTGTATTTACTATAGATGTATAACGGCCCTACATATCTACTGTGTATTAACTATAGATGTATAACAGCTCAACATATCTACTGTGTATTAACTATAGATGTATAACGGCTCTACATATCTACTGTGTATTAACTATAGATGTATAACAGCTCTACATATCTACTGTGTATTAACTATAGATGTATAACAGCTCTACATATCTACTGTGTATTAACTATAGATGTATAACAGCTCTACATATCTACTGTGTATTAACTATAGATGTATAACAGCTCTACATATCTACTGTGTATTAACTATAGATGTATAACAGCTCTACATATCTACTGTGTATTAACTATAGATGTATAACAGCCCTACATATCTACTGTGTATTAACTATAGATGTATAACAGCTCTACATATCTACTGTGTATTAACTATAGATGTATAACAGCTCAACATATCTACTGTGTATTAACTATAGATGTATAACAGCCCTACATATCTACTGTGTATTAACTATAGATGTATAACAGCTCTACATATCTACTGTGTATTAACTATAGATGTATAACAGCCCTACATATCTACTGTGTATTAACTATAGATGTATAACAGCTCTACATATCTACTGTGTATTAACTATAGATGTATAACGGCTCTACATATCTACTGTGTATTAACTATAGATGTATAACAGCTCTACATATCTACTGTGTATTAACTATAGATGTATAACGGCTCTACATATCTACTGTGTATTAACTATAGATGTATAACAGCTCAACATATCTACTGTGTATTAACTATAGATGTATAACAGCTCAACATATCTACTGTGTATTAACTATAGATATTTAACGGCTCTACATATCTACTGTGTATTAACTATAGATGTATAACAGCTCTACATATCTACTGTGTATTAACTATAGATGTATAACGGCTCTACATATCTACTGTGTATTAACTATAGATGTATAACGGCTCTACATATCTACTGTGTATTAACTATAGATGTATAACGGCTCTACATATCTACTGTGTATTAACTATAGATGTATAACGGCTCTACATATCTACTGTGTATTAACTATAGATGTATAACAGCTCTACATATCTACTGTGTATTAACTATAGAAGTATAACGGCTCTACATATCTACTGTGTATTAACTATAGATGTATAACGGCTCTACATATCTACTGTGTATTAACTATAGATGTATAACAGCTCTACATATCTACTGTGTATTAACTATAGATGTATAACGGCTCTACATATCTACTGTGTATTAACTATAGATGTATAACAGCTCTACATATCTACTGTGTATTAACTATAGATGTATAACGGCTCTACATATCTACTGTGTATTAACTATAGATGTATAACAGCTCAACATATCTACTGTGTATTAACTATAGATGTATAACAGCTCAACATATCTACTGTGTATTAACTATAGATGTAAAACGTCAACATCTTGACTCTATGGTCAATCTAATTTAAAAAATGTATTTTGTGTTCCTGTTCGTATTTCTAAGAGGTTGGTGCCTTTAACAGGAAAATGTAATCTGAAGTCCAGTGGGGCAATTCTGAAAAACTTAATTACAGTTACTATGCATCCTGCTCCTATTTGTAGACCTGCGGGTCGAGTTGTACTGGACAAAATGCCTTGTATCGTTTCACCTCTGGAATACAAGAATCATAAGGGTCTGAAAATGATGCATTTAAATGTACGGAGTCTCCTTCCTAAAATAGATCATATCAGGATCTGGGCTCTTCAGGCAAACCCAGACATTTTGTTTTTATCAGAAACTTGGCTATCAGGAAAAATCTTGGATTCAGATGTCGCTCTGGATGGCTATAGAATTTATAGATCAGATAGAAAGGGTAAAGGTGGTGGTGTGGCTATTTTTATAAAAGAGCATTTTTCTGTTTCAATTCTAAAGCATGAGTCTATTCCAAAACAATTTGAATTTTTGGCCCTGGGTTTACTTCTGGGCTCAAACTCGAATGTGACATTAATGGGTGTTTACCGCCCACCTTCTGCCAAGAAATGTCTACTAGTTAAGCTTACTGATCTTATCGCATCTCTCATCCGGACAGAAGTCCTAATAGCTGGTGATTTTAACTTGGACTGGGAAAGTCATGACTCTAATTGCTTACGAGATTTTAGTACTCAATTAAATTTGACTCAGCTAATTAAAGAGCCAACACGCCCAAATCTTAAGGACTCTGTTAAATCCACTCTGATTGACATTATGCTTACGAATTGCCCGGATAAATATGTTGGAAGTGGAGTGTTCGCTCTAGATATAAGTGACCATTGTCCTATTGTGTGTATTAGAGACGTGCGAACTCCTAGATCTAAAACTCGTTTTATCAAACGGAGAAATTTTAAGCAGTTTAATGAACAGGCTTTTTTACATGAATTACAATTGAGTGATATTGACTGCGTGACATCAATTGATGACTCAGAACTGGCTCTCCACAAGTTCTGTAGCATTTTTAACTCCATTGTTGATATGCAGATACCTATGAAAACGTTGAGAGTTAAAAGCAAGTCCAACCCTTGGTTCACGGCAGAATTGGCAGAGATAATACGTAGCAGGGATGCTGCTTGGGCAAAGGCTCGGAGTACTGGCACTAAGTTCAGCTGGCAACTATTGAAAACACTTAGAAATAAATGTGTTAAATTAACTAGAAAATCTAAATCAGAGTACTTTGTTAACACCTTATCAGACTGTTATGGTAATCCGTCCAAATTCTGGAAAACTGTTAAATCTTTAAAGGGTAATGACGCTGTTTCACTTCCGCATCAAATTAACTCAGTCACTGGACCTATTACTGATAGAAAGGAGATTATCGATGCTTTTAATTATCATTTTGTCACTGCAGGAAATATTTTTGATTCAGTCTCAAGGTCAACTCATTTACATTCTGTTCTGAATACTGACGTAGACTGCTGTACAGGGGATGGGAAAAAACATGGATTATCTAATAGTTTTTCGCTTAGGCAATTTTCAGTCTCTGAGGTTCTTGATGCCTTACGATCTTTAGATTCTAAGAAATCTGTAGGTGCTGATTCCCTGGAACCTGGTCTGCTAAAATGTAGTGCTGCACTTATTGCTGGGCCATTAACTCATATTTTAAATCTGACTCTATCGACAGGAATCATTCCTAAATTATGGAAATCTGCATATGTGTTACCTCTCCATAAAGGGGGTGATAGTACTGACCTTAATAATTATCGACCAATTTCTAAACTTCCATGTCTGGCTAAGATTCTTGAATCCTTGATAAGTTTGCAGCTCCGCTCCTTCATGGCTGAAAACTGCATTTTAGATGTGAATCAGTCAGGATTTCGTCCTGGACATAGCACTATTTCTGCAGCCACTTTAGTTTTAAATGAAATTATAAATGCTCGTGATGCAAAAATGACCTGTGCTGCAATGTTTATTGATTTGTCTAAAGCTTTTGACACAGTTGATCATGATATTTTGATGAATAGGTTGTCGTCAATTGGCTTTAGTCTTGCAACTTGTTCCTGGTTTCGCAACTATCTCAGTGATAGGACGCAGGCTGTTGTGATCGATGGAGCTAGCTCTAATAGCCTCGGAATTCAAAAAGGGGTTCCGCAGGGTTCTATCTTAGGACCTGTGCTCTTTACTATTTACATAAACAATATAGGTCAATTTGTAAATAGCTGTACGTCCCATTTCTATGCAGATGATACGATTTTATATGCTTGTGCTCCAACAATTAGTGATGCTGTGTCCATGTTGCAAGCTGATTTCACAGCTGTGCAGGAAGCATTTAATGATTTAAAACTTGTTCTAAACACGAACAAAACCAAATATATGTTATTCATGAGGTCACACAAAAACCTGCAGATGATATTGCTATTTATTCTATGGATGGGTCTTTAATTGAATGTGTCTCCTCTTACAAATATCTTGGAATTTGGGTGGATAACGATCTCTCATTTAAGAAACATTTAAATGAACTTGTAAAAAGCTTAAGTATAAGGTGGGCTTCTTCTATAGGAATAAGTCTTGTTTCTCCATGACAAACAGGAAACAAATTGTTATGTCGACTTTCATGCCGGTCCTTGATTATGGTGATATTATATATCAAAGTGCATCTCTCTCTACTCTGAAGTCACTTGACTCAGTGTATCATAGTGCTCTCCGCTTTATTACATCCGACAATTATAATACTCACCACTGCACTCTGTACCATAAATTGGGCTGGATGTCCTTGAGAGCGCGTAGATCATTCCACTACTCTATCTTTATCTATAAAGCTTTACTTCACAGGCTACCAGTATATATATCATCCTTATTAATTCCTAGATCTTTGGCTTTAAAAACAAGATCACAGAGTGGCCTAGTGCTAGAGACTCCCCTGGTAACCTCTGAACTAGGTAAATCAGCTTTTTCTTATAGAGCTCCACATGTATGGAACAAGATTCAAAAGGAACTCAAATTGAATGCATTGGTGCCCATGTGTCAATTTAAAAAAATGATGATACAATTTTATAGAGAGGAATGTGTCTGTTTTTAATTTGTTGAAAATACTATCTGACTGTACAATTAATATTGTATAGTGTGCATTTTATATGTGTTTGTACTACTGTAAAAATAATTGCTGTACTCAGGGCACACTTGCAAATGAGATCTAGGTCTCAATGTGTTCTTTCCCTGTTAAAATAAAAGTCAATAAATAAAAAACGGCTCTACATATCTACTGTGTATTAACTATAGATGTATAACGGCTCTACATATCTACTGTGTATTTACTATAGATGTATAACGGCTCTACATATCTACTGTGTATTAACTATAGATGTATAACAGCTCTACATATCTACTGTGTATTAACTATAGATGTTTAACAGCTCTACATATCTACTGTGTATTAACCAGTGGCGGCTGGTGAAAAAATATTCTTGGTGGGGCTGTGCCATACTTTTTTGTTTCTGTTACCATCGCAATATAATTTAACACAATCTGCAGGACAGCAGTGCTCAGTGAAATAGTCAGTAATTATTTAATGCCAATATTAAAAAGTTGAGGCATTCTTACACAAAAACATAAACATAATATTGCACAAACACAAGCCTTTCATTTGCATATATATATATTAAGTTTATAGGAAATGTTATACTGTATAAAGGATGTATAATATAGAAATGAACAGGGAGGCTTCCGAAGGGTGGGGGCATGTAACAGTTTGGTTGCGCCGTTCTCTCGTGTTGGATTCTTCAATAACAGAACCAGCAGCGAGCGAGGAAATTGTTGATAAAACAGGAAGTCAGCTCGCCAGTATGGAAGTTTGTATTTAATAAGTCTGACCGTAGTCAGACCAATGTCTTCTGCAAATTATGCAACACCGTCGTCCCCACCAAGACTAGTATTATTCACCAGAAGGTGAATTGTCTTGTGAACTTCCTAGTGTAACGGATGTGTTTAGCGTACGAAGAAGGAGAACCTCAGCTGATGACTTTTGACCATTTATTCTCTGCAGAAGACAATAACACATTGATTGGCTTTTTACATGTGATTTCCTTTATCTGCACCTCTGCCCCTCAGCAATACAAAACGGTATTGTCAGAGTTACACATGCACACAAATCACATAATATAACATCTTAAACAGTTTCAGTGGGCAAAATGAAAACAGTATGTAGGTTTGAAGTCTGCACATAATAAAAAGAATATAACATCTAACAAAGAAATGCACATACCTGCAGAAGACAATAATACATTGATTGGCTTCTTACATGTGATTTCCTTTATCTGCACCTCTGCCCCTAAACATTAGATAATATAATGTATACACTCAATGTGAAACGCTGAACCTCCATTATTTTCCCTACACAGAAGCAACACAAATAAGGCGCGAAAAGAAAAGTTCAACAAAAGCACCTTAAACTTTACATTTCGCCATACAACAGTTTCACCATATAACAAAACATATTATTTAATATTGCATTAACCTAGAGGCAAATAAATAGTGAAGGGTCAACATACAATTTTCGAAGAAAACAATAATATAACACCGCAGCATTTTACATGCAACTTACCTCAGCAATACAAAACGGTATTGTGAGGAAAAAAATGGCAGCTACGGCAACTTCGAAGGGACACAATAGGCGCAATCGGAAACGACATCTCCACCAGAAACAATAGCATTAAATAAATAAATTAGACTTAATAAGATAAAATTCACAAAATCAACAAATCATTAAATAATGATTTAAAATATAATATGACAATAAAATTAAACATAAATTGGAAATTAGGATTAATAAAGTGCATTTTCAACTTCGTTACACCAGCACTAAACTTGCAGAACATAGTTCTTCTCAGGTATCTTTGTCTATATTTAAGACACTATTTTATTACACTTGATAAGGGAAATCTTACGTATTCTTTAAATTTTCACCTTAACGTTAAGAGACAAGTGTTCATTGTGATTTTAGACTTCTGTTTACATTATTTGAGTGTTTTCTATGGTTGTGTTGACATTTTTGTCTTTATAACAAAGGGATTATAATCAGAGGAAGGTTAAGTTTAAAATATTTTTTTAAATGTAATATATTTTTTCCTGGTCCTTACTTTAAATATGTCATAAAAAATATCAATTGTTATCGATATTGAGCAATATGAAACACTTATATCGTGATACAGTTTTCAGCCATATTGCCCAGCCCTAATATCTACTGTGTGTATATAGTATAGATAATAATGCGCTTAGACAAAACACTATAAATATAAACACAAACACAACAAAATACAGGTTTTTAGTATAGTCAACTATTTTACTGGTGTACTATAATTGTAGGTTTTAGTATTTCAGATTGTAATGCCAACATTTGAATACAAAACTCCACAATAAACAAATATTGATTCAACCACTCTTTCAGTGTTCACATACAGCATATCAGTCTCTACACAGGCGCTTATATTACCTGTGTTGGGGCCCATACAGCGTATCAGTCTTTACACAGGCGCTTATATTACCTGTGTTGGGGCCCATACAGCGTATCAGTCTTTACACAGGCGCTTATATTACCTGTGTTGGGACCCATATTGCATGGTGCACATAAAAATAACACCACTTGGTAAAACGAAACACTAGCTAGTTTAGCCGAAACTTCACTGCTCAATACTCACAAACAAGTCATGAAGATGAAACGAAGAAAAAACAAATCCACGAGGCTGTCGCTACGAAAACCCAAACATTAATCCTTTGATCACAAGGAAAATATATGTCCAAATCCAACTCCGGTCAACCAACAAAGTAATTATTCAGCAACGCGAAGATATCCAAAGTAGCAAACCGAAACAACCGTGTAACAAAAACTCTCTCACTCTCTCTTTCGCGCCTCTTCTCTCTCTCGCGCTCTTATCTCACTCTCTCTCGCGCTCCTCTCGCGCTCTTCTCTCTCCCGCTAGCCCAAGTTACCATAAAATAGAACAAACTATTTATTTGGCAATAACAGTAATATTTTTACTGAATACATGGACCGAAGATTCACATTAGAAAAATTAAAAAGTATATACTGTGCATTAAAGTATGTTTGTGTGACGGTGGTGTGTGGTGCTTTATAGATGTGACTTCATCACTGATGATGACATTTCATTATCCTTATCTTGGATTCACAAACAATGTTGTTAAGGCAGTAAGTGGCTAATTTGGATCCCCATCAGATGTTCATTCAACAACTGCTACTCCTCAGCTGTCAAACACAGTATTTACCTACATTAAAATACCCATATTATGGCAGGGTTGTTTCTTCATAAACAAAACAGACTGACTGAAATCTGGAACAATAGGACATGACCATGGCGGGTTCCCACCACAGGAGGGCACTGTTATAAAAATACAATTGGCCACCATCATTAACTTCAACCAATAGTTTCGCTTGTGTAGGTATTGGCACTTCCGGGAACAAGATGGCGGAGTGAGTGGCAGCACTTTTGCAGGCTCTGATAATACGTTTTTTGTTCGGTCCTTTGACTATTGAATTTCGTGTAATTACCCTGTAGTAAAACAAGTAAATTGAGTGATAATCCAAAATACCTTAAACTGATAGAATAACAGTATAAGCAATTAGTTGTGACTATTGGCGTTGATAGCTATTATCATGACTGACCACGACTACATTTTGGCTTCTCGCCATGAGGCAAGTGATGATGGCGACATTGAAGTGGAGGAAGACACTTCTAAGCAACATAGGATTAATGTGACTCACACACCGATAAAGAGCCCTCTTCCTAAAAAGAAGAAAACTAAAAGTGATGAGGGAGAGCAGGACAATACTAGTGCTGTGATTCTCCAAGCAGTGCAAGCGCTATCCCGTAAGATGGATGAACAAACTGAACTGCTAAAAAGTTTTGACCGACGCATTGAAGCTAATACACTAGCAGTTAAAGATAACAAGAAGGGAATCGCTGCACTGCAGAAGAAAATGGAAGATCTTAAGACCGAAAACAACTCGTTAAGATATTCATGTGAGGAACAAGCTCGTTATAAAAGGAGATGGAACCTGAGAATGATTGGTCTTCCAGAAAAAGAGGGTGAAGACACGAGAGAAGTGGTAATTGGGAGTTGTACCAATGTCTGTGGACCGGCTGCGTGAGACTGTGGATACGGTCCATCGCGTGGGGAGAAAGGGCAACGCGGCTACCTCAAACAACACTCCGAGGTCCATCATTATCCAATTCGGGATGAGAACGGTTCGGGATGATGTGTGGAAGAGATCGAGGGACGCGAGAGTATGCACCGAGATGCACTTACGCTTCAGGGAAGATTTCTCCAAAGAAGACCGCGAGGCTCGTACTAAGTTGTGGCCAATTGTTCAGGAGGCGAGGAAAAAAGGAAAGCGAGCCTTTCTGAAGGAAGGCTACGCGTTGATCGACAATCGACGTGTAGACCCGGAATAATAATTCTCGTAAAGAAATAACTTGCTTATGGTTTTCACAACCTAGCAATGTATACTGTTATAACTGTATTTTTCTACATACCTCATTGTTCGAAGAGGGTTTTTGCACGGTCAAATTTTTTTGTTGTTGCACTAAACATGGTCTTTCAGGAGGACTACGTTACTCATTCCTGCGCATCCAAAAAACTTAAAATAGTTTTTTGGAGCATTCTATAAGGTTATTAATGTTATCTTTTATTTCTTTAAATACTAGGGGACTGAAAAATTATTTAAAACGTAAGGCAACTTTTCTTTTTTGTAAGGAACAGAAGGCAAATTGTATTTTTTTGCAGGAGACTCATTCTGATGTGGCAGATACAAAGTTCTGGAAATTACAGTGGGGTGACACAATTTTCTTTAGTCATGGAACCTCGCATTCAGCTGGTGTGATGATTTTGTTTAACAAGTTCCCTGGAAGTGTAGTTAGCTACATAAGTGATACTGGTGGTCATTGGCTGATGGTGGTGGCTGAAATTAATGGGGTAAATCGTATTTTATTATGTGTGTATGGCTATAACAAACAGGCTGTGAACAAACAATTATTTTCGTCCTTGGGCAGGTTGATAGAGGAGTGGAAGGTGTCTTATTCCTCAGATAAGGTAATAATTGGGGGGGATTTTAATGTGGTTCCTGATGAGTGGCTAGATCGTCTCCCATCAAGGGGTCAATGTCATGATTATAATGCAATTATAGTTGAATTGACTACAAACGCTAGTTTGACTGATTACTGGAGGTTGATCAATCCAAATGAAACCCAGTATACTTGGTTTAATGCATCTAATAATGGCCAGTGCTCAAGAATTGACTATTGGTTAATTTCAAACAATCTAGTCAAGGATGTGTGTAAGTGTGAGATCTCTGCATCACCTTTGACTGATCATTGTTTAATCTCACTGTCCTTTTCTGCGTGTACGTCTGGCCGTATCCATAATACTATTTGGAAATTCAATAACAACCTTTTGGAAAATATTGACTTTTGCAGAGAGATCCGTCAACTGATTGAAGAAATTATTCTTTTGGATATGTCGTCATTAAGTAGATGGGAGTGGTTAAAATTTAAAATTAAACAGGTTGCAGTTAGGACTAGTAAAGATTGTTCTAAAGTAAATAAGCAGAAACAGCAGGACATCACTAGTGAAATTAACACCTTATGTAACAAGGCTGAATTATCCTTGGAAGAGCATATTAATCTAAATGCTCTTCAGTCCCAGTTAGACAATATGTATTTGGTGAAAGCAAAGGGAGCATTCATACGTTCAAGGGCTCGATGGATTGAGGAAGGGGAAAAAAACTCTTCTTATTTTTTCAATTTGGAAAAACAAAGACAAACTAAAAAGAAAATTCAAAAGTTGCTAATCAATGATGTGATTATAGAAGATTCTGAACATGTAGGAGATACGAATCTTTTATAGTAATTTATATAAGTCATGCTTTTCCAGAGAACAATGTATTTAGTTTTTTGAAAAAGTAAAGGAATTTAACGATAAGATTGAAGATAGTTTTAGGCAACATATGGAAGATGACCTTAACATTGAAGAGTTAGATAGAGCTATTATGCAAATGTCTAATGGAAAGTCTCCAGGTCTTGACGGTTTAACTGTGGAGTTTTATAAGCTTTTCTGGAAAGATGTCAGAGCTGCTCTATATGGCCTTCTTGGAATGTATTTCAGATGGTAATCTCTCTCCCACCATGAAACAAGGACTTATTACTCTTATACCGAAGCCCAACAAAGATAAACTTTCCTTGGATAATTGGAGACCGATAACATTATTATGTAATGATTACAAATTATTGGCTCATGTTTATGCAAACCGATTGAATGAGGGTTTGTCACAAATAGTCAGTGAATGCCAATCAGCATTTGTTAAGGGCAGGAATATACATAATCATGTCCGATTGGTATTAGATTTGATTGATTATCGGGATTTAGTTGATACTGATGGTTTTGTGTTGTTTCTAGACTTCTACAAGGCTTTTGATACCGTTGAGCACTCATTTTTAATGGAGACACTCAATTTTCTGGGTTTTGGCGAGAAGTTTTGTAAAGTAATTAAAATGTTCTACACTGATGTATCTAGCTCTGTATCTCTGAACCCCGGAATTACCCCCAGATTTAAGGTGTTACGGGGCATTCGGCAAGGTTGCCCGATATCTCCAAAATTATTTATTTTGGCCACCCAATTATTAACAATACTCATTAGCAACAATCCTGAGATTCAAGGTATCACGATTTTTGATAAGGAGTTTAAAATCAGTCAGTTTGCAGATGATACTTCAGTTTTCTTAAAAGATAAGTCCATGGTAGATATGACCCTTAAAACTGTCTCTTTTTTTTCTAAAGCTTCAGGACTCTCCCTTAATATTAAGAAATGTGAATTGCTTCCCATTCATACATGCTCAGAGACCACTATCTCCTCAATCAGAGTTGAGCCTGAAGCAAAATATTTAGGGATAATAATGTCTAAGAATGCTATTAGAAGAGAAGACGTAAATATTGCTAATCGCTGAGTCATTGGTTGACCAGAGACCTTACTATTTTTGGCAGAAGTATTCTCTCTAAAGCTGAAGTTATTTCAAAAGTAATTTATCCATGCCATGCCATGTATGTTTCCCCCAATAATATTAGAAAAGCTAATTCCATTATTTTTCAATTTTTATGGAAGAATAAGACTCATTACATTAAAAGATCACAGCTGGTTAAGGACTATGATAAAGGTGGTATTAAAGCATTAGAATTTGAATCAATCATTGGAACGTTTAAGATTAAGTGGTTAACAGCCTGTTTGACTCAGGGAAATTCAATGTGGTTTCATATACCGAGGTCATTGTTTGGGAAAATAGGTGGGCTTGAGTTTCTTTTAAAATGTGATTTTGAGGTTAACAAGGTCCCTGTTAAGTTTTCAAATTTCCACAAACAGGTTCTTCAATACTGGAAGATGATATTTACCCATAATTTTTCTCCACATGGATCAACTTTGTGGAACAACAGAGTGATAACAATCAACAGAAAGTCTCTATTTAAGAGGGATTGGTATGAGAAGGGCATTGTGTTTGTTAGCGATTTGTTGGATCATAGTGGTGACTTTTTGGACTATACGGCCTTTATAGATAAATTTAATTTGCAGTGTACTTGTAAAGAGTTTAGTAAGATTTGTAAAGCAATACCTCCTCCCTTGCTTCAGTTGATCAAAAACACTTTGATGTACTCTAGAGTTGAATCTGTGTTACCAAATTTAGAGATTGAGGGTTTCAGCTTAATGGAAGTCAAGTGTAATAACAGATGTATAAATGCGGCTCTGAAATCAAAGGTGTTTCATGACTACAATAGAGGGAGGTATGCACAAGTAACTGTATGCACAAGTTGCCAAATTTCTTAGAGAACGATTTAAATTTGAAGTGAACCCCTGTGCATTTTGTAATACAGCTGACGAAACATTGGAACACTTGTTCTTCTCTTGCCCGTTATCAAAAAGATTTTGGTTAGATTTGAATAATTGGTTATCGCTAAGAATTAATGACATTCCGACTTTTGCCCTTTCTCATATCTTCCTTTATATAGACAATTTGGACTCATCTGTCTCTGACATGATTAATATGATCATCCTCATGGGTAAATATCATATTCATTGTAGTAAATGGAGAGATGGCAAGCCCTCCTTTGTATGTTTTTTAAATGACTTCAAACAGTTCTTTTTATCTCTTAAAAAATATATTCAAGTAATCTAGCACAAAAGATATGTAAAGACATTTCATGCTTTTTACTGTTTTGATTGCCCCTCTGTATTTCCCACTCTCAATGTTGTAGCTGCCTATTGTCTATGCCTGATTGTTATTATTTATGGCCTTTAACACTAAGTTTTACTTACTACCTTAAGAATCCCCTTTTATTTAATTTTTTATTTTCTATTTTTCAAGATGTTCTTAACTGAAGTTATGTATATTATTTACAAGTGATGTTTGTTATGATGTTCGATTAAAAATGTTCAATAAAAAAAAAAAAGAAAAAAAAAAGGTATTGGCACTTCCGGGTGTCTTCAGACCCTATTGGCCACCATCATTAACTTTGACCAATAGTTTCGCTTGTGTAGGTATGGCACTTCCGGGTGTCTTCAGACCCTATTGGCCACCATCATTAACTTTGACCAATAGTTTCGCTTTTGTAGGTATGGCACTTCCGGGTGTCTTCAGACCTTTTTGGAGACGGGGTTGTAGACAGTTAGATGATTTGTGTTTTTTTGTCAGGTTGCATAGAGTTCTACTTGTTATTGTTAAAATGAACCGAATATTTGGTCGCGGAAAACCCAAAGCGCCTCCTCCTAATCTTTCGGACTGTATTGGAAATGTAAGTGTTATTTATTTATTATTAACTAAATGTAAGTCTATTGTTATTGATACCGTTACTAACAGGGAGATATGATGACTACTATAGTATAACATTATTTATTTATTATTAACGAAATGTAAGTCTAATGCTGTTATTGATACCGTTACTAACGGGGTGTCATTTGGTATGTTTGGGTGGCTGAATACTGTATGTATCCTGTCATGTAACCAGATCCATGTGTGTCCACTATTAGACCTGTTATGTGTAATGTAAATACTAGTTTGTATTATGTAAATACTACGCTGTATTATTTAAATACTAGGCTGTATTATAATGTAAATATTAGGCTGTTTTATGTAAATACTAGTCTGTATTATGTAATTACTAGTCTGTATTATGTAATTACTAGTCTGTATTATGTAAATACTAGGCTGTATTATAATGTAAATACTAGGCTGTATTATAATGTAAATATTATGCTGTATTATTTAAATAATAGGCTGTATAATGTAAATACTAGGCTGTATTATGTAAATACTAGTCTGTATTATGCAAATACTAGGCTGTATTATGTAAATACTAGGCTGTATTATGTAAATACTAGGCTGTATTATAATGTAAATATTAGGCTGTTTTATGTAAATACTAGTCTGTATTATGTAATTACTAGTCTGTGTTATGCAAATACTAGGCTGTATAATTTAAATACTAGTCTGTATTATGTAAATACTTGTCTGTATTATGTAAATACTAGTCTGTATTATGTAAATACAAGGCTGAATTGTAATGTAAATACTAGGCTGTATTGTAATGTAAATACTAGGCTGTATTATAATGTAAATACTAGTCTGTAGTATAATATAAATATGTATCTGTATTATGTTAATATTAGCCTGTATTATGTATATACTAGGCTGTAGTATATTATAAATATTTGTCTGTATTAAAGTAAATACTAGCCTATATTATGTAAATACAAGGCTGTAGTATAATATAAATATTTGTCTGTATTATGTAAATACTAGCCTGTATTGTAATGTAAATACTAGCCTGTATTGTAATATAAATACTAGCCTGTATTGTAATGTAAATACTAGGCTGTAGTTTAATATTCATATTTGTCTGTATAGTGTAAATACTAGCCTGTATTATGTCAATACTACTGTATTTATGTTTAGGTGGATGCCAGAGCAGAGTCGATTGACAAGAAGATCTCCCGTCTAGATGCTGAACTGATGAAGTATAAAGACCAGATGAAGAAGATGAGAGAGGGACCCGCTAAGGTAACTTTGACCTTTGGCCTTTGACCCAAATCATAGTCCTTAGAGACCTTTGACATTGCTACACAGCACTGAGACCACGTTTTGCATGGGTGACACTCCCTAATAACGCATGTCAATGCACATTTCTACAACCATGTGATTCTAGTACAAATCCTGGATTCATTTGAATATGTTGACAGCTTCACCTGTGCTGAACATTTGGGAAAAACAATTGAAAGCAGGTGCACTAAAGTACTATTTTACTCTTCATCTCCAGAACATGGTGAAACAGAAAGCTATGAGGGTTCTGAAGCAAAAGAGACAGTAAGTCCGTGTTACAAACAAACACTGTTTAGCTTTTATTTATGACCATGTTGTAATCCTTGTAGTGCTGGGCGATATGGCAAATACAGTTATTACAATATTGTTTCTCATTTAATATCAATAAATACTATTTAGTATTTAAACTCTAGCACTTTGAAAATATATCTTTAGTGCATTTCTGTTGGATAATGAACAGGAATTTTTGTTATACATTGAGACAATAATCTATGTCACAGATCCTGTATGTGTTTCTGTTGTATTTGCTGGTTTCTGTCTCCCTCGTGTGGTGTTCATGGTGTTTTGTGTTTGTCCTCTGCCATTTCCTAATTTTCCCGCCGTTGGCCAGCTGTTCCCTGTTAGTCCTCATTATGTTCTCTATATAGTCTCCCCAGTGTCTCTTGTGTTTGTCGGATCATTATTTCCTGTTCCCTGTCCTGTGCCACAGTAAGTCTGTCTCTCTCGGTTTAGTTCCTTGTGCCTGCCCGTGTGTTGTTCTGTTCTATGTTTTGTTTTCGGCCCACGTGCCTTGGTTTATTTTTCCCACACAAGTGTGTGTAGTTTTCAGTTCGATTATTATCAAGAAATTATAATTTTGGCATTATCCCTGTGGCCTGCCTCCTCTGTTCGGTGGTAACTTGCACCTGCTTCCCACAACCCGTAAACCATTTCCTGACAGAATGATCCGACCAAGACAGGGAGCAGCAAGTTACGACCTACCCGAAAGAAGGGTGTGTGTGGGGGCCGCGTATCACTGTGCTGGAGTACAGCTGGAGACCCCAGATGAGAGGTTTATGCGTCTGTGCATAACCCCTTAAGATGGCCGCCGGTCCGACGCCAAAGATGGCCGCCGGTCCGCCGCCAAAGATGGCCGCCGGTCCGCCGCCAAAGATGGCCGCCGGTCCGCCGCACAGAATGGACGCCGCCTCGCCGCCCAAGATGGCCGCCGGCCCGCCGCCCATGATGGCGGCCGCTCCGCCTGTCCCACTACCTGAGCCTGTCCCACTACCAGAGCCTGTCCCACTACCAGAGCCTGTCCTGCTACCTGAGCCAGTCCCCGAGCTCTGCACTCCAGTCCCCGAGCTCTGCACTCCAGTCCCCGAGCTCTGCACTCCTGTCCCTGAGTTCACTCCGTTTCCTCACCCCAGCCTGAGTCCGCTCCCCAGCCTGAGTCCGCTCCCCAGCCTGAGTCCGCTCCCCAGCCTGAGTCCGCTCCCCAGCCTGAGTCCGCTCCCCAGCCTGAGTCCGCTCCCCAGCCTGAGTCCGCTCCCCAGCCTGAGTCCGCTCCCCAGCCTGAGTCCGCTCCCCAGCCTGAGTCCGCTCCCCAGCCTGAGTCCGCTCCCCAGCCTGAGTCCGCTCCCCAGCCTGAGTCCGCTCCCCAGCCTGAGTCCGCTCCCCAGCCTGAGTCCGCTCCCCAGCCTGAGTCCGCTCCCCAGCCTGAGTCCGCTCCCCAGCCTGAGTCCGCTCCCCAGCCTGAGTCCGCTCCCCAGCCTGAGTCCGCTCCCCAGCCTGAGTCCGCTCCCAGCCTGAGTCCCCAGCCTGAGTCCGCTCCCCAGCCTGAGTCCGCTCCCCAGCCTGAGTCCGCTCCCCAGCCTGAGTCCGCTCCCCAGCCTGAGTCCGCTCCCCAGCCTGAGTCCGCTCCCCAGCCTGAGTCCGCTCCCAGCCTGAGTCCGCTCCCCAGCCTGAGTCCGCTCCCCAGCCTGAGTCCGCTCCCCAGCCTGAGTCCGCTCCCCAGCCTGAGTCCGCTCCCCAGCCTGAGTCCGCTCCCCAGCCTGAGTCCGCTCCCCAGCCTGAGTCCGCTCCCCAGCCTGAGTCCGCTCCCCAGCCTGAGTCCGCTCCCCAGCCTGAGTCCGCTCCCCAGCCTGAGTCCGCTCCCCAGCCTGAGTCCGCTCCCCAGCCTGAGTCCGCTCCCCAGCCTGAGTCCGCTCCCCAGCCTGAGTCCGCTCCCCAGCCTGAGTCCGCTCCCCAGCCTGAGTCCGCTCCCCAGCCTGAGGCCGCTCCCCAGCCTGAGGCCGCTCCCCAGCCTGAGGCCGCTCCCCAGCCTGAGGCCGCTCCCCAGCCTGAGGCCGCTCCCCAGCCTGAGGCCGCTCCCCAGCCTGAGGCCGCTCCCCAGCCTGAGGCCGCTCCCCAGCCTGAGGCCGCTCCCGTCCCAGAGTTGACCTTGAGTGACTTCAGTCCCGTTCCTCAGCCCAGTCCGGTCCTCGGCACCAGTCCAGCCCTCAACACCAGTCCTGTTCTCGAGCCCAGTCCTGTTCTCGAGCCCAGTCCCGTCCTTGAGCCCAGTCCCGTCCTTGAGCCCAGTCCTGTCCTTGAGCCCAGTCCCGTCCTTGAGTCCAGTACCAGCACGGAGTCTAGCCCAGTCGCCGGCTCATACAAGGTCACTGCAACACCTCCGCCCGTCTGGGCTACGGCTCCAACCTTACCGGTTCGGTTCCCTGATCCGCTTCCTCCGGGCCGACCTTCTGATCCGCTCACTCCGGGCCGACCTCCAGATCCGCGCCCTCCGGGCCGACCTCCAGATCCGCTCCCTCCGGGCCGACCTCCAGATCCGCTCCCTCCGGGCCGACCTCCAGATCCGCTCCCTCCGGGCCGACCTCCTGATCCGCTCCCTCCGGGCCGACCTCCTGCTCCGCTCCCTCCGGGCCGACCTCCTGCTCCGCTCCCTCCGGGCCGACCTCCTGCTCCGCTCCCTCCGGGCCGACCTCCTGATCCGCTCCCTCCGGGCCGACCTCCTGATCCGCTTCCTCCGGGCCGACCTCCTGATCCACCTACGCCTGTCCGGCCTCCCGACACTCATCCGCCCGTCCGGGCCTCTGATCCACCTACGCCTGTCCGGCCTCCCGACACTCATCCGCCCGTCCAGGCCTCTGCTCTGCCTACGCCTGTCCGGCCTCCCGACCCTCATCCGTCCTTCCGGGCCTCTGCTCCGCCTACGCCTGTCCGGCCTTCTGACCCGCATCCGCCTGTCCTGGACTCTGCTCCGTCTCAGCCGGTTTGGCCTCCTGATCCGCTCCCGCCCGTCCTGTCCTCTGCCCCGCCTCAGCCGTTACGGCCTCCTGATCGGCATCCGCCCGTCCGGGGTTCTGCTCCGCCCTCTCCTGTGCGGCCTCCTGACTCTGGGTCTTGCTGGCACTGTCCTCTAGGCCTCCTCTTGCCCCCTGAGAAACTGGACTATTCCCTTGACTCTGTCCCCGTTCCTGGGGCATCTCCTCTTCAGTGGGGAGTCCATTGCTTTTGTGTTTTTTGCTTTGTTTTGGCGCTTCAGGAGCCGCACCTTAAGGGGGAGGTCCTGTCACAGATCCTGTATGTGTTTCTGTTGTATTTGCTGGTTTCTGTCTCCCTCGTGTGGTGTTCATGGTGTTTTGTGTTAGGCCTCTGCCAATCCCTAATTTTCCCGCCGTTGGCCAGCTGTTCCCTGTTAGTCCTCATTATGTTCTCTATATAGTCTCCCCAGTGTCTCTTGTGTTTGTCGGTTCATTATTTCCTGTTCCCTGTCCTGTGCCACAGTAAGTCTGTCTCTCTCGGTTTAGTTCCTTGTGCCTGCCCGTGTGTTGTTCTGTTCTATGTTTTGTTTTCGGCCCACGTGCCTTGGTTTATTTTTCCCACACAAGTGTGTGTAGTTTTCAGTTCGATTATTATCAATAAATTATCATTTCGGCATTATCCCTGCGGCCTGCCTCCTCTGTTCGGTGGCACCTGCTTTCCACACCCCGTAAACCAGTTCCTGACATTATCTATGTCATTCACAGTTGTTATTATAGTGAATTTACACACAAGGACCTAGAGATCCACAGTGCAGGAATCAGGATAAGAGAATGTGCTTTTAAAACAATGTTCTTAATAAAACCTTAAATTTGACTCAACATAAGTAGCTAGATAATGTTATACTGTATAGTGAATGATTTCATTAATCTAACTAGCTAGACTTGTTGACCCCTCCCCCTCCAAAATTATAATTTACCAATTAGAGTGACTATGGTCATGAAGGCTGGGTCATGACCGAAAGAACGAGATCGCGGGTACAAGCGGCCGAAATGGGCTTTCTTAGAAAGGTGGCTGGCCTCTCCCTTAGGGATAGGGTGAGAAGCTCAGTCATCCGAGAGGAACTCGGAGTAGAGCCGCTGCTCCTTTGCGTAGAAAGGAGCCAGTTGAGGTGGTTCGGGCATCTAGTAAGAATGCCACCTTGGCGCCTCCCTAGAGAGGTGTTCCAGGCACGTCCAGCTGGGAGGAGACCTCGGGGAAGACCCAGGACTAGGTGGAGAGATTATATCTGGGGAAGGATTCCCCAGTCAGAGCTGGCTAATGTTGCCCGAGAAAGAAAAGTTTGGGGTCCCCTGCTAGAGCTGCTACCCCTGTGACCTGACCCCGGATAAGCGGTTGAAGATGAGATGAAAATTAGAGTGCTTATCCACTTGTTGACCCCTCCCCCCCACACACAATTATAATTTACCAATTATAGTGCTTATCCACTTGTTGACCCCCCCCACACACACACACACACACAATGTTGTTTAGTCTGACTCTACCTTCTTAATGTTGTTTAGTCTGACTCTACATTCTGAATGTTGTTTAGTCTGACTCTACATTCTGAATGTTGTTTAGTCTGACTCTACATTCTGAATATTGTTTAGTCTGACTCTACATTCTGAATATTGTTTAGTCTGACTCTACATTCTGAATATTGTTTAGTAGTCTGACTCTACCTTCTGAATATTGTTTAGTAGTCTGACTCTACCTTCTGAATATTGTTTAGTCTGACTCTACCTTCTGAATATTGTTTCTCTACATTCTGAATATTGTTTAGTAGTCTGACTCTACCTTCTGAATGTTGTTTAGTCTGACTCTACCTTCTGAATATTGTTTAGTCTGACTCTACATTCTGAATATTGTTTAGTCTGACTCTACCTTCTGAATATTGTTTAGTCTGACTCTACCTTCTGAATATTGTTTAGTCTGACTCTACCTTCTGAATATTGTTTAGTCTTACTCTTCTGAATATTGTTTAGTCTGACTCTACCTTCTGAATGTTGTTTAGTCTGACTCTACCTTCTGAATATTGTTTAGTCTGACTCTACATTCTGAATATTGTTTTACCTTCTGAATGACTCTACATTCTGACTCTACATTCTATTGTTTAGTCTGACTCTACCTTCTGAATATTGTTTAGTCTGACTCTACCTTCTGAATATTGTTTAGTCTGACTCTACCTTCTGAATATTGTTTAGTCTGACTCTACATTCTGAATATTGTTTAGTCTGACTCTACATTCTGAATATTATTACCTTCTTAGTCTGACTTTACCTTCTGAATATTGTTTAGTCTGACTCTACCTTCTGAATGTTGTTTAAGTCTGACTCTACCTTCTTGTTTAGTTGACTCTACATTCTGAATACCTTCTGAATATTGTTTTAGTCTGACTCTACATTCTGAATGTTGTTTAGTCTGACTCTACATTCTGAATGTTGTTTAGTCTGACTCTACCTTCTGAATATTGTTTAGTCTGACTCTACCTTCTGAATGTTGTTTAGTCTGACTCTACATTCTGAATGTTGTTTAGTCTGACTCTACATTCTGAATATTGTTTAGTCTGACTTTACCTTCTGAATGTTGTTTAGTCTGACTCTACCTTCTGAATATTGTTTTTAGTCTGACTTCTGAATATTGTTTAGTAGTCTGACCTTCTGAATGTTGTTTAGTCTGACTCTACCTTCTGAATGTTGTTTAGACTCTACCTTATGAATGTTGTTTAGTCTGACTCT
This sequence comes from Dallia pectoralis, assembly GCA_029465975.1. Taxonomy (NCBI): domain Eukaryota; kingdom Metazoa; phylum Chordata; class Actinopteri; order Esociformes; family Umbridae; genus Dallia; species Dallia pectoralis. The sequence continues at coordinate 99,687 of CM055732.1, read as the reverse complement.
ACTCTGAATGAATATTGTTTAGTCTGACTCTACCTTCTGAATGTTGTTTAGTCTGACTCTACATTCTGAATATTGTTTAGTCTGACTCTACCTTCTGAATATTGTTTAGTCTTACTCTACCTTCTGAATATTGTTTAGTAGTCTGACTCTACATTCTGAATGTTGTTTAGTCTGACTCTACTTTCTGAATATTGTTTAGTCTGACTCTACCTTATGAATTTAGTTTAGTCTGACTCTACCTTCTGAATGTAGCAGCAGAAATTGAGACTGATCAGAACTTTGTGTTTTGTATTATTTTACAGATATGAAGGTCAGAGAGACCAGTTGACTCAGCAGTCCTTTAACATGGAACAGGCAAACTACACCATACAATCACTGAAGGACACCAAGACTACAGTAAGATTAATATAACTACACCATACAATCACTGAAGGACACCAAGACTACAGTAAGATTAATATAACTACACCATACAATCACTGAAGGACACCAAGACTACAGTAAGATTAATATAACTACACCATACAATCACTGAAGGACACCAAGACTACAGTAAGATTAATATAACTACACCATACAATCACTGAAGGACACCAAGACTACAGTAAGATTAATATAACTACACCATACAATCACTGAAGGACACCAAGACTACAGTAAGATTAATATAACTACACCATACAATCACTGAAGGACACCAAGACTACAGTAAGATTAATATAACTGCACCATACAATCACTGAAGGACACCAAGACTACAGTAAGATTAATATAACTGCACCATACAATCACTGAAGGACACCAAGACTACAGTAAGATTAATATAACTACACCATACAATCACTGAAGGACACCAAGACTACAGTAAGATTAATATAACTACACCATACAATCACTGAAGGACACCAAGACTACAGTAAGATTAATATAACTACACCATACAATCACTGAAGGACACCAAGACTACAGTAAGATTAATATAACTACACCATACAATCACTGAAGGACACCAAGACTACAGTAAGATTAATATAACTGCACCATACAATCACTGAAGGACACCAAGACTACAGTAAGATTAATATAACTGCACCATACAATCACTGAAGGACACCAAGACTACAGTAAGATTAATATAACTGCACCATACAATCACTGAAGGACACCAAGACTACAGTAAGATTAATATAACTACACCATACAATCACTGAAGGACACCAAGACTACAGTAAGATTAATATAACTGCACCATACAATCACTGAAGGACACCAAGACTACAGTAAGATTAATATAACTACACCATACAATCACTGAAGGACACCAAGACTACAGTAAGATTAATATAACTACACCATACAATCACTGAAGGACACCAAGACTACAGTAAGATTAATATAACTACACCATACAATCACTGAAGGACACCAAGACTACAGTAAGATTAATATAACTACACCATACAATCACTGAAGGACACCAAGACTACAGTAAGATTAATATAACTACACCATACAATCACTGAAGGACACCAAGACTACAGTAAGATTAATATAACTGCACCATACAATCACTGAAGGACACCAAGACTACAGTAAGATTAATATAACTACACCATACAATCACTGAAGGACACCAAGACTACAGTAAGATTAATATAACTGCACCATACAATCACTGAAGGACACCAAGACTACAGTAAGATTAATATAACTACACCATACAATCACTGAAGGACACCAAGACTACAGTAAGATTAATATAACTACACCATACAATCACTGAAGGACACCAAGACTACAGTAAGATTAATATAACTACACCATACAATCACTGAAGGACACCAAGACTACAGTAAGATTAATATAACTGCACCATACAATCACTGAAGGACACCAAGACTACAGTAAGATTAATATAACTACACCATACAATCACTGAAGGACACCAAGACTACAGTAAGATTAATATAACTACACCATACAATCACTGAAGGACACCAAGACTACAGTAAGATTAATATAACTACACCATACAATCACTGAAGGACACCAAGACTACAGTAAGATTAATATAACTGCACCATACAATCACTGAAGGACACCAAGACTACAGTAAGATTAATATAACTACACCATACAATCACTGAAGGACACCAAGACTACAGTAAGATTAATATAACTACACCATACAATCACTGAAGGACACCAAGACTACAGTAAGATTAATATAACTACACCATACAATCACTGAAGGACACCAAGACTACAGTAAGATTAATATAACTACACCATACAATCACTGAAGGACACCAAGACTACAGTAAGATTAATATAACTACACCATACAATCACTGAAGGACACCAAGACTACAGTAAGATTAATATAACTACACCATACAATGTATGTGTTCCATGTCGCTGATATAGATACTTTAGTAAGTTGCTTGTTATGCGCACCCTAATTTCTCACAGTGTACATATTTTCGTTTGCTTTTCTGTTGGTTAATAAATAGAACGAACGTTAACGCCGGCTCTAATGCAGTATAAATTCAATGTATTTTATAAAGCCATTTTTACAACAAAGTTTTCACAAAGTGCTTTTACAAACACCCAGCCAAAACCCGACAGAGCACACATCAACAAGTTGATACTCTGCGGCAAGGAAAAATTCCATGATGGGTCAAATTTTGGAAGAAACCTAGAGAGGTACCAGGCTTTGAGGGGTTGCCAGTCCTTTTCTGGTTGTGCTGGGTGAACTTATAATAGTTTAATAATTATCAATAGCATTATTTTCAAATGGACAACCAGTCCGAGAGGTTTGTAAGGCAGAATGTTCATCTTGTTCAACTTGTTGATGTGTGTCAGGTTTTGGCTGGGTGTTTGTAAAAGCAATTTGTGACAATTTTGTTGTAAAAAGGGCTTTATTAAATAAATGTGAATTATTGATTGAAAACAAACAGCAGCATACGAGAAGCATACAGAGGATGGAGCTAGTGGGGTTAGTGGAGCTACTGGGGTTAGTGGAGCTAGTGGGGTTAGTGGAGCTAGTGGGGTTAGTGAAGCTAGTGGGGTTAGGGGAGCTAGTGGGGTTAGGGGAGCTAGTGGGGTTAGGGGAGCTAGTGGGGTTAGGGGAGCTAGTGGAGCTAGTGGGGTTAGTGGAGCAAGTGGGGTTAGTGGAGCTAGTGGGGTTAGTGAAGCTAGTGGGGTTAGGGAGCTAGTGGGGTTAGGGAGCTAGTGGAGTTAGTGGGGCTAGTGGGGTTAGTGGAGCTAGTGGGGTTAGTGGAGCTAGTGGGGTTAGTGGAGCTACTGCGGTTAGTGGAGCTACTGCGGTTAGTGGAGCTAGTGGGGTTAGTGGAGCTAGTGGGGTTAGTGAAGCTAGTGGGGTTAGGGGAGCTAGTGGGGTTAGGGGAGCTAGTGGGTTAGTGGGGCTAGTGGGGTTAGTGGGGTTGGGGCTAGTGGGGTTAGTGAAGCTAGTGGGGTTAGTGAAGCTAGTGGGGTTAGTGGGGGGAGCTACTGGGGTGGGGTTAGTGGGGGAGCTAGTGGGGTTAGGGGTGGGGGGAGCTGGGGCTAGTGGGGTTAGTGGAGCTAGTGGGGTTAGTGGAGCTAGTGGGGTTAGTGGAGCTAGTGGGGTTAGTGAAGCTAGTGGGGTTAGGGGAGCTAGTGGGGTTAGGGGAGCTGGGGTTAGGGGAGTGGGGCTAGTGGGGTTAGTGGAGCTAGTGGGGTTAGTGGAGCTAGTGGGGTTAGTGGGGTGGAGCTGAAGTGGGGTTAGGGTGAAGCTAGTGGGGTTAGGGAGCTAGTGGAGTTAGTGGGGCTAGTGGGGCTAGTGGAGCTAGTGGGGCTAGTGGAGCTAGTGTGGCTAGTGGAGCTAGTGGGGTTAGTGAAGCTAGTGGGGTTAGTGGAGCTAGTGGGGTTAGTGGAGCTAGTGGGGTTAGTGGAGCTAGTGGAGCTAGTGGGGTTAGTGAAGCTAGTGGGGCTAGTGGAGCTAGTGGGGTTAGTGGAGCTAGTGAGGTTAGTGGGGTTAGTGGAGCTAGTGGGTTTAGTGGAGCTAGTGAGGTTAGTGGGGTTAGTGGAGCTAGTGGGTTTAGTGGAGCTAGTGGAGCTAGTGGGGTTAGTGGAGCTAGTGAGGTTAGTGGGGTTAGTGGAGCTAGTGAGGTTAGTGGAGCTAGTGGGGTTGGTGGAGCTAGTGGGGTTGGTAGGGCTAGTGGGGTTAGTGGAGCTAGTGGAGCTGGTGGAGCTGGTGAGGTTAGTGGGGTTTGAAATCATCATCAAAACCTAACCCAGACCTTCCTCATCTTTTTAACCGTAATGACAGTTTCGAGGAGTTTTCTTATAGACTAGTGTTTGCCAGACCTTCCTCACCTTTTTAACCGTAATGACAGTTTCGAGGAGTTTTCTTATAGACTAGTGTTTATCAGACCTTCCTCATCCTTGGAACATTTTGGTGGATCTGTCTGGGAACAAGATTATTGTAAGACCAAAATGGCTAAACCTATTTTTGAGATCACTACTTTAAATTGGATCAGATCCTGATGTATCTCTGGTTTGACCTGGATTATCAATGATTGTTTTTTTATGATTTCAGGTAGAGGCGATGAAGATTGGAGCTAAAGAGATGAAGAGGGCTTACAAGGATGTCAAGATTGATCAGATTGAAGTAGATTAATTGAATCTTTTATTGTGTTAACCACATTTAAATTGCATCATAGACTGTGCATGCATGACAACACTTTATATTGTGTGTTTAGGATCTACAGGACCAGCTGGAGGATATGATGGAGGATGCCAACGAAGTCCAAGAGTCTCTTAGTCGTAGCTATGGGACACCGGACATAGATGAAGATGATCTGGAAGCAGGTACTTAGTGGTTGGGTGTTTTGGGTGTAGGGCTGTCACTATGGGACACTGGACATAGATGAAGATGACCTGGAAGCAGGAACTTAGTGGTTAGGTGTTTTGGGTGTAGGGCTGTCACTATGGGACACCGGACATAGATGAAGATGACCTGGAAGCAGGTACTTAGTGGTTGGGTGTTTTGGGTGTAGGGCTGTCACTATGGGACACTGGACATAGATGAAGATGACCTGGAAGCAGGAACTTAGTGGTTAGGTGTTTTGGGTGTAGGGCTGTCACTATGGGACACCGGACATAGATGAAGATGACCTGGAAGCAGGAACTTAGTGGTTGGGTGTTTTGGGTGTAGGGCTGTCACTATGGGACACTGGACATAGATGAAGATGACCTGGAAGCAGGTACTTAGTGGTTGGGTGTTTTGGGTGTAGGGCTGTCACTATGGGACATAGATGAAGATGATCTTGATGTATGTTGTCAGCTTGATGATGTAGGTTAAGATGGTGTTGATATAGTGGTTGTCTGTTGTCAGAGCTGGATGGTGTTGATATAGAAGTTGTGTGTTGTCAGAACTGTTTGGTGTTCATATAGAAGTTGTGTGTTGTCAGAGCTGGATGGTGTTGATATAGAAGTTGTGTGTTGTCAGAGCTGGATGGTGTTGATATAGAAGTTGTGTTGTCAGAGCTGGATGGTGTTGATATAGAAGTTGTGTGTTGTCAGAGCTGGATGGTGTTGATATAGAAGTTGTGTGTTGTCAGATATGGATGGTGTTGATATAGATGTTGTATGCTGTCAGATATGGATGGTGTTGATATAGAAGTTGTGTTGTCAGAGCTGGATGGTGTTGATATAGAAGTTGTGTGTTGTCAGAGCTGGATGGTGTTGATATAGAAGTTGTGTGTTGTCAGATATGGATGGTGTTGATATAGATGTTGTGTGTTGTCAGATCTGGATGGTGTTGATATAGAAGTTGTGTTGTCAGAGCTGGATGGTGTTGATATAGAAGTTGTGTTTTGTCAGATCTGGATGGTGTTGATATAGAAGTTGTGTTGTCAGATATGGATGGTGTTGATATAGAAGTTGTGTGTTGTCAGATCTGGATGGTGTTGATATAGAAGTTGTGTTGTCAGAGCTGGATGGTGTTGATATAGAAGTTGTGTGTTGTCAGAGCTGGATGGTGTTCATATAGAAGTTGTGTGTTGTCAGAGCTGGATGGTGTTGATATAGAAGTTGTGTTTTGTCAGATCTGGATGGTGTTGATATAGAAGTTGTGTTGTCAGAGCTGGATGGTGTTGATATAGAAGTTGTGTGTTGTCAGAGCTGGATGGTGTTCATATAGAAGTTGTGTGTTGTCAGAGCTGGATGGTGTTGATATAGAAGTTGTGTGTTGTCAGATATGGATGGTGTTGATATAGAAGTTGTGTTGTCAGAGCTGGATGGTGTTGATATAGAAGTTGTGTGTTGTCAGAGCTGGATGGTGTTCATATAGAAGTTGTGTGTTGTCAGAGCTGGATGGTGTTGATATAGAAGTTGTGTTTTGTCAGATCTGGATGGTGTTGATATAGAAGTTGTGTGTTGTCAGAGCTGGATGGTGTTGATATAGAAGTTGTGTGTTGTCAGAGCTGGATGGTGTTGATATAGAAGTTGTGTGTTGTCAGAGCTGGATGGTGTTCATATAGAAGTTGTGTTGTCAGAGCTGGATGGTGTTGATATAGAAGTTGTGTGTTGTCAGAGCTGGATGGTGTTCATATAGAAGTTGTGTGTTGTCAGAGCTGGATGGTGTTCATATAGAAGTTGTGTGTTGTCAGAGCTGGATGGTGTTGATATAGATGTTGTGTGTTGTCAGATCTGGATGGTGTTGATATAGAAGTTGTGTTGTCAGATATGGATGGTGTTGATATAGAAGTTGTGTTGTCAGAGCTGGATAGTGTTCATATAGAAGTTGTGTGTTGTCAGAGCTGGATGCCCTGGGAGATGAGTTATTACTGGATGATGACAGTTCCTACCTGGATGAGGCTTCCTCTGCCCCATCGATCCCAGAGGGCATGCCTAGTGAGAGCAAAACCAACAAGGTAACAAGACTTACCTGTCAATAATCTGTTTATAGATATGAACCCCTAACCTGTTAATAATCTGTTTATAGATATGAACCCCCTAACCTGTTAATAATCTGATTATAGATATGAACCCCCTAACCTGTCAATAATCTGTTTATAGATATGAACCCCTAACCTGTCAATAATCTGTTTATAGATATGTCAATAACCCCTAACCTGTCAATAATCTGTTTATAGATATGAACCCCTAACCTGTCAATAATCTGTTTTAGATAGAATACCTGTCAATAATCTGTTTATAGATATGAACCCCTAACCTGTCAATAATCTGTTTATAGATATGAACCCCTAACCTGTCAATAATCTGATTATAGATATGAACCCCTAACCTGTCAATAATCTGTTTATAGATATGAACCCCTAACCTGTCAATAATCTGTTTATAGATATGAACCCCTAACCTGTCAATAATCTGTTTATAGATATGAACCCCTAACCTGTCAATAATCTGTTTATAGATATGAACCCCTAACCTGTCAATAATCTGTTTATAGATTGAATAACCTGTCAATAATCTGTTTATAGATATGAACCCCTAACCTGTCAATAATCTGAACCCCTAACCTGTCAATAATCTGTTTATAGATATGAACCCTTAACCTGTTAATAATCTGATTATAGATATGAACCCCTAACCTGTCAATAATCTGATTATAAATATGAACCCCTAACCTGTCAATAATCTGATTATAGATATGAACCCCTAACCTGTTAATAATCCCCTAACCTGTTAATAATCTGATTATAGATATGAACCCCCTAACCTGATTTAATAATCTGATTATAGATATGAAACCCCTGTTAATAACCTGTCAATATATTCTGTTTCAATAATCTGATTATAAATATGAACCCCTAACCTGTCAATAATCTGATTATAGATATGAACCCCTAACCTGTTAATAATCTGATTATAGATATGAACCCCCTAACCTGTTAATAATCTGATTATAGATATGAACCCCCTAACCTGTCAATAATCTGTTTATAGATATGAACCCCTAACCTGTCAATAATCTGTTTATAGATATGAACCCCTAACCTGTCAATAATCCTGTCAATAATCTGTTTTATAGATAATCAATAATCCCCTAACCTGTCAATAATCTGATTATAGATATGAACCCCTAACCTGTCAATAATCTGTTTATAGATATGAACCCCTAACCTGTCAATAATCTGTTTATAGATATGAACCCCTAACCTGTCAATAATCTGTTTATAGATATGAACCCCTAACCTGTCAATAATCTGTTTATAGATATGAACCCTTAACCTGTTAATAATCTGTTTATAGATATGAACCCCTAACCTGTCAATAATCTGATTATAAATATGAACCCCTAACCTGTCAATAATCTGATTATAGATATGAACCCCCTAACCTGTTAATAATCTGATTATAGATATGAACCCCCTAACCTGTTAATAATCTGATTATAGATATGAACCCCCTAACCTGTCAATAATCTGATTATAGATATGAACCCCCTAACCTGTTAATAATCTGATTATAGATATGAACCCCCTAACCTGTTAATAATCTGATTATAGATATGAACCCCTAACCTGTCAATATTCTGATTATAGATATGAACCCCTAACCTGTCAATAATCTGTTTATAGATATGAACCCCTAACCTGTTAATAATCTGTTTATAGATATGAACCCCTAACCTGTTAATAATCTGTTTATAGATATGAACCCCTAACCTGTCAATAATCTGTTTATAGATATGAACCCTTAACCTGTTAATAATCTGTTTATAGATATGAACCCCCTAACCTGTCAATAATCTGTTTATAGATATGAACCCTTAACCTGTTAATAATCTGTTTATAGATATGAACCCCTAACCTGTCAATAATCTGTTTATAGATATGAACCCTTAACCTGTCAATAATCTGCTAATAGATATGAACCCCTAACCTGTCAATAATCTGATTCTAGTTATGAACCCCTAATCTGTCAATAATCTGCTAATAGATATGAACTGAGATGAATGAATATGTTTCTTTGTGTTTCCAGGATGGTGTGTTGGTGGATGAGTTTGGTCTGCCACAGATTCCTGCAAGCTAGAACTGGAGAAATGAAAGCATTTGCTGCACTCAGAACAAGACGGTTTTCTATTCAGTGACATTGATGCATTACGACAGTATTACCATTAGATTAGTACTGTTGATGCTGTATTGGAGATCTCACTACTACAATGCTATCATGTGGGCTTGTCTGAAACCACAATCCCTGCTTCACTGATCTATCGGGGGTTCCAGGATCATTATTTGTTGTCAAGCCAAATCTTTGTCATGACCATATGTGAGAGGAAGTTCACATGATAGCACCATCAGGCAAACATAGTAACATATTGCCAGTCAGTATTGTCCTGTAATGTGTTCAATACTACTTCAGTTTCCCAGTATTTACATTTAGCTGCTAACACATCGAGTTGGTTTGCTGTCTGTCTATAACATGTCTGTTGGTCATTTCAAATGAATATAATAAATTATACATTTTCAAAAACTGCTCGATATTTTTGTCTGGTTCTGTACTCAGCCAGCTGGCTTTATGACTGTCTGGTGGGCTAGTCTGTTAACTGGCTGTATGACTGTCTGGTGGGCTAGTCAGTCAACTGGCTGTCTGGTGGGCTAGTCTTTTAACTGGCTGTATGACTGTCTGGTGGGCTAGTCAGTTAGCTGGCTGTATGACTGTCTGGTGGGCTAGTCAGTTAACTGGTGGGCTAGTCTGTTAGCTGGCTGTATGACTGTCTGGTGGGCTAGTCTGTTAACTGGCTTTCTGGTGGGCTAGTCTGTTAGCTGGCTGTATGACTGTCTGGTGGGCTAGTCTGTTAACTGGCTGTATGACTGTCTGGTGGGCTAGTCTGTTAGCTGGCTGTATGACTGTCTGGTGGGCTAGTCTGTTAACTGGCTTTCTGTCTGTTAGCTGGCTGGACTGTCTGGTGGGCTTTTAACTGGCTGTATGACCGCTGGGCTAGTCAGTTAGCTGGCTGTATGACTGTCTGGTGGGCTAGTCAGTTAACTGGCTGTCTGGGGTCTGTTAACTGGCTGTATGCCTGTCTGGTGGGCTAGTCTGTTAGCTGGCTGTATGACTGTCTGGTGGGCTAGTCAGTTAACTGGCTGTCTGGTGGGCTAGTCTGTTAACTGGCTGTATGCCTGTCTGGTGGGCTAGTCTGTTAGCTGGCTGTATGACTGTCTGGTGGGCTAGTCAGTTAACTGGCTGTCTGGTGGGCTAGTCAGTTAACTGGCTGTCTGGTGGGCTAGTCTGTTAACTGGCTGTCTGGTGGGCTAGTCAGTTAACTGGCTGTCTGGTGGGCTAGTCTGTTAACTGGCTGTATGGCTGTCTGGTGGGCTAGTCAGTTAACTGGCTGTCTGGTGGGCTAGTCTGTTAACTGGCTGTATGGCTGTCTGGTGGGCTAGTCAGTTAACTGGCTGTCTGGTGGGCTAGTCTGTTAACTGGCTGTATGCCTGTCTGGTGGGCTAGTCTGTTAGCTGGCTGTATGGCTGTCTGGTGGGCTAGTCAGTTAACTGGCTGTCTGGTGGGCTAGTCTGTTAACTGGCTGTATGGCTGTCTGGTGGGCTAGTCAGTTAACTGGCTGTCTGGTGGGCTAGTCTGTTAGCTGGCTGTATGCCTGTCTGGTGGGCTAGTCTGTTAACTGGCTGTCTGGTGGGCTAGTCTGTTAGCTGGCTGTCTGGCTGTCTGGTGGGCTAGTCAGTTAACTGGCTGTCTGGTGGGCTAGTCTGTTAGCTGGCTGTATGCCTGTCTGGTGGGCTAGTCTGTTAACTGGCTGTCTGGTGGGCTAGTCTGTTAGCTGGCTGTATGGCTGTCTGGTGGGCTAGTCAGTTAACTGGCTGTCTGGTGGGCTAGTCTGTTAACTGGCTGTATGCCTGTCTGGTGGGCTAGTCTGTTAGCTGGCTGTATGACTGTCTGGTGGGCTAAGAAATTAGTATTAGCATTTAAAAATGTGATTCCTATTCATCATTAATAAAGTACAATATATTCTACATTTTAGACAATTATTATATCCAATTACCTGTTTTTATTTTGTACAACCTTTTTTGCTCATGTAGGTTGATGGTGTAACTTTGACAAAACTGTATCACAAATACAATCCAACCGAAATAACAAGAATATTTTAATATATGAGATGCCCATAATATTCCAAAACGACGAGATGTTACGAGACGAGACGTTAATGTCACCTTAGCTTGAGGACAACGTCACCATTATCTCAAACTCGATTACGTTTAATTGTGACATTGTTGCCACCCAACTCGATGACGCAATGAAGTCAAACGTGACGAGTCGGACCATTTCTGGTCAGTGTTGCCAACTTAGCGACTTTGTCGCTATATTTAGCGACCCCTCTAGCGACAAATAAAAAAAGCGACTAGCGACATATCTAGCTACTTTTTCTGGTGTTATTGAGACTTTTAGAGACTGACGTGAAAGCACGTATGGTCGTATCGCTCCTACTCTGATACTCTTCTCTACGAGCCAATAGAAGGGTGTTCCTGCACAACCAGAGGCTGCAGTTTCAGGACCGCATATCTAGGACCGCAGTTTCAGGACCCTCTCGCGCGCTCGCTCTCTCTATCTCGCTCTCTTTCTCTCTCACAGAGTTGAAGCCTACCTACAGCCATTCTGTATGTGCAGCAACTGATGAAAAAAGGGGTCTTTTTGGTGCTGCTGTTATTGCAAAAATTACATAAATATATATATACATTTTTGAATCATTCTTGGGTCTTGTCTTGCCTCTCTACAACCTTTAAAATATCTGGCTTTAATTTAGTAACTGCATATGCTGATTCCATCCTTATTTTACCTGATAATGAGCTAATTAGTCACTTTTTGTCTCTCCCACAACGTTATTTCTGTCATACAGCGTCTATCATAATTGAATGTGAAGGGGCGGGGTATATTCAAATTAGGCGATGACGTCATCTAACGTATTCTGGCGATTTTAGGACAGCCTATACAAGCTTTAACTGTTAAAACTGTAAACATATGGTCTTCCTTCTTCTGTAATGGCCTTTAGGCTTCCCCTGGAAATCTCTTCTTTTGTTTTGCTTTTTGTTATATATTTTGTTTATCTTCTTATTGTGGCATGTTCTGCACAACTTGGTTATTCACATGTAACTTGTTCACCTTATTTGCAATAATACTAAGAAAACAATAGTGTTTCACAAGTGAACTGTTGAAACACTAAAGAAATAAAAAGGACAGATGCTTTCCTGAGGAGTTGGCAACACTGTTTCCGGTGCAACCGGAAGTACCATATTGGTTAATATTTCGTTTCCACTCATGCGACGTTGGAAACATATACACCGGTTTGTGAAATGGAGGATACTGTTACGGTGACTGTTGCTTACGGTAAAGTTAAACTGTTGCTTTTAACGTTGAACTTAATAATATTATTTAACCTCGTGAACAATTACAAATCAGAGTTATAATGAAGGTATTCCCTATACAACTAGCTAGCTGTCAGACTTGTGGATACATAGCAATGTACCTTATTTAAATCAAACACTATTATAAAGTCAGAAAACTGCGCCTTTTCCACCTCACGCAGGTTCTACAAAACACTTCATCACGATACCGCGACTGGATGGAAATGAACCGGTGGTAAAGGACCTGTCTGAGGCTCTGGTTCAAGCCACTGGCGTCCCTGTATCTGCACAGAAATTAATCTATAAAGGTAAATGACCTGCCTGAGGCTCTGGTTCAAGCCACTGGCGTCCCTGTATCTGCACAGAAATTAATCTATAAAGGTAAATGACCTGTCTGAGGCTCTGGTTCAAGCCACTGGCGTCCCTGTATCTGCACAGAAATTAATCTATAAAGGTAAATGACCTGCCTGAGGCTCTGGTTCAAGCCACTGGCGTCCCTGTATCTGCACAGAAATTCATCTATAAAGGTAAATGACCTGTCTGAGGCTCTGGTTCAAGCCACTGGCGTCCCTGTATCTGCACAGAAATTAATCTATAAAGGTAAATGACCTGTCTGAGGCTCTGGAAATTAATCTATAAAGGTAAAGACCCACTGGCGTCCCTGTATCTGCACAGAAATTAATCTATAAAGGTAAATGACCTGCCTGAGGCTCTGGTTCAAGCCACTGGCGTCCCTGTATCTGCACAGAAATTAATCTATAAAGGTAAATGACCTGTCTGAGGCTCTGGTTCAAGCCACTGGCGTCCCTGTATCTGCACAGAAATTAATCTATAAAGGTAAATGACCTGCCTGAGGCTCTGGTTCAAGCCACTGGCGTCCCTGTATCTGCACAGAAATTAATCTATAAAGGTAAATGACCTGCCTGAGGCTCTGGTTCAAGCCACTGGCGTCCCTGTATCTGCACAGAAATTAATCTATAAAGGTAAATGACCTGCCTGAGGCTCTGGTTCAAGCCACTGGCGTCCCTGTATCTGCACAGAAATTCATCTTAATAGGTAAAGTCACTTCCTGAGGCGGAGTTTCAAAGCCAATGGGAGGAGCCCACACAAACGTTTGTCAAATGACTATGAAGAAACACTAGAAGCAAAATAAGTTAACGTAGAACATAAGAGTCTGGTATAAGCAATTTGGAATCACATGCCTAGTTTTCAGTGCCTTGAGCATTTTTCATGTATATTGCTTCAGAGTTTCCACAATTGCCCTACTCTACACTGCAGTGTATTTGAACATTTCTATTTGATTTGTGGAAATTCAACTTAGATTTTTGGTACAATTTGTTATTACAGCACATGTCAACAAAATACAAATGTGGGTAATAGATCTGTACTCTGTATCAGGAGAATGTTTAGTATCAAAATCAATATGATGATGAAGGGGCCACACTATAAATAACAGAGCACCTCCCATGGTGCCTCACAATAAATAACAGAGCACCTCCCATGGTGCCTCACAATAAATAACAGAGCACCTCCCATGGTGCCTCACTATAAATAACAGAGCACCTCCCATGGTGCCACACTATAAATAACAGAGCACCTCCCATGGTGCCACACTATAAATAACAGAGCACCTCCCATGGTGCCTCACTATAAATAACAGAGCACCTCCCATGGTGCCACACTATAAATAACAGAGCACCTCCCATGGTGCCTCACTATAAATAACAGAGCACCTCCCATGTTGCCTCACTATAAATAACAGAGCACCTCCCATGGTGCCTCCCTATAAATAACAGAGCACCTCCCATGGTGCCTCACTATAAATAACAGAGCACCTCCCATGGTGCCTCACTATAAATAACAGAGCACCTCCCATGGTGCCTCCTATAAATAACAGAGCACCTCCCATGGTGCCTCACTATAAATAACAGAGCACCTCCCATGGTGCCTCCCTATAAATAACAGAGCACCTCCCATGGTGCCTCCCTATAAATAACAGAGCACCTCCCATGGTGCCTCCCTATAAATAACAGAGCACCTCCCATGGTGCCTCCCTATAAATAACAGAGCACCTCCCATGGTGCCTCCCTATAAATAACAGAGCACCTCCCATGGTGCACCTCACTATAAATAACAGAGCACCTCCCATGGTGCCTCCCTATAAATAACAGAGCACCTCCCATGGTGCCTCACTATAAATAACAGAGCACCTCCCATGGTGCCTCCCTATAAATAACAGAGCACCTCCCATGGTGCCTCACTATAAATAACAGAGCACCTCCCATGGTGCCTCCCTATAAATAACAGAGCACCTCCCATGGTGCCTCCCTATAAATAACAGAGCACCTCCCATGGTGCCTCACTATAAATAACAGAGCACCTCCCATGGTGCCTCACTATAAATAACAGAGCACCTCCCATGGTGCCTCCCTATAAATAACAGAGCACCTCCCATGGTGCCTCCCTATAAATAACAGAGCACCTCCCATGGTGCCTCCCTATAAATAACAGAGCACCTCCCATGGTGCCTCACTATAAATAACAGAGCACCTCCCATGGTGCCACACTATAAATAACAGAGCACCTCCCATGGTGCCTCCCTATAAATAACAGAGCACCTCCCATGTTGCCTCCCTATAAATAACAGAGCACCTCCCATGTTGCCTCCCTATAAATAACAGAGCACCTCACATGTTGCCTCCCTATAAATAACAGAGCACCTCCCATGGTGCCTCCCTATAAATAACAGAGCACCTCCCATGGTGCCTCCCTATAAATAACAGAGCACCTCCCATGTTGCCTCCCTATAAATAACAGAGCACCTCCCATGGTGCCACACTATAAATAACAGAGCACCTCCCATGGTGCCACACTATAAATAACAGAGCACCTCCCATGTTGCCTCCCTATAAATAACAGAGCACCTCCCATGTTGCCTCCCTATAAATAACAGAGCACCTCCCATGTTGCCTCCCTATAAATAACAGAGCACCTCCCATGGTGCCACACTATAAATAACAGAGCACCTCCCATGTTGCCACACTATAAATAACAGAGCACCTCCCATGGTGCCTCACTATAAATAACAGATCACCTCCCATGTTGCCACACTATAAATAACAGAGCACCTCCCATGTTGCCTCCCTATAAATAACAGAGCACCTCCCATGTTGCCTCTTTATAAATAACAGAGCACCTCCCATGATACAGTAAACGCTGTAATATAATACTAATTCTATGACACCATTGATGCCTGTAATTTTTCCCATCATGCATCTCCTGTCTGGGGTTTCAGGGAAGTCACTAAAGGAGATGGAGGAACGTCTGTCCAGCTATGGAATCAAGCAGGGATGTAAACTTATGATGATTGGAAAAAGGGTAAGTTATCAATACAATTCCATATATAGGGCACATTTAACCCAACATGGTAGACCTGGCCCAACCCTAACTATGTTGCTAATGTATTGGTACCAGATACCACACGTGCAGAGGAACATTAGCACATTAGGCAATGGTCAGACTTATTTGGCTCATCACTGGGTGTTCTTGTGTATCTACAGAACAGCCCGGAAGAAGAGTCAGAGCTGAAGAAGTTAAAGGACATTGAGAAGTCAGTGGAACAAACTGCTAAAAAGCTGGAGAAGGTGGATGGAGAACTGACTGGTCTGAAGAACGTACGTGGTGATACCATTGTGCTAGCTACCTCTGGGGCCTTCACAGGTCCTCCTCCACCCAAACTGGGAGTAGATTCTGTGCTTCAGATTTTGGATGAGTGTCGAAATATGTCAACTTTCTGAGAGACAACACATAGATCCAAAATTAAATCTGAAGAGAGAATACAAACTCATACACTCAAGACCACCTGCACATTTTATTCTCTGAAATAATCAGCAGGTAAATATTATATACAACAATATTCATCTTTTATTTGTTTGGTACTTACTGACTTAGGTTATTAATTTTACAATAGCTGTGTATATATGCATAACAATATAGAATTAATATAGACTGATCATGTCTTTCTCAATAGGCAAACGTACAAAATCAGCAGGGGATCAAATATTTCTCCCTTCGCTGTATTTTCTACCAGATTTATTTATATTATCCAGATATATATTCGACCAGTCATCCATATATATTATCCAGATATATATTCTACCAGTCATCCATATATATATTATCCAGATAGATATTCTACCAGTCATCCATATATATTATCCAGATATATATTCTACCAAGCATCCATATATATTATCTAGATATATATTCTACTCGTCATCCATGTACAGTGGGGCCAAAACGTATTTAGTCAGCCACCAATTGTGCAAGTTCACCCACTTAAAAAGATGAGAGGCCTGTAATTAACATCATAGGTACACTTCAACTATGAGAGACAAAATGAGAAAAAAAAACAGAAAATCACATTGTAGGATTTTTAATGAATTTATTTGCAAATTATGGTGGAAAATAAATATTTGGTCACCTACAAACAAGCAGGATTTCTGGCTCTCACTGATGTGTAATTTCTTCTTTAAGAGGCTACTCTGTCCTCCACTCGTTACCTGTATTAATGGCACCTGTTTGAACTTATCAGTATAAAAGACACCTGTCCACAACCTCAAACAGTCACACTCCAAATTCCACTATGGCCAGGACCAAAGAGCTGTCAAAGGACACCAGAAACATAATTGTAGACCTGCACCAGGCTGGAAAGACTGAATCTTCAATAGGTAAGTAGCTTGGTGTGAAGAAATGATAATCTGATAATCTCCCTCGATCTGGGGCTCCACACAAGATCTCAAAATGATATCAAGAATGGTGAGCAGAAATCCCTAGTGAATGACCTGCAGAGAGCTGGGACCAAAGTAAGTAACAAAGGCTACTATCAGTAACACACTACGCCGCCAGGGACTCAAATCCTGCAATGCCAGACGTGTCCCCCTGCTAAAGCCAGTACATGTCCAGGCCCGTCTGAAGTTTGCTAGAGAGCATTTGGATGATCCAGAAGAGGATTGGGAGATTGTCATATGGTCAGATGAAACCAAAATAGAACCTTTCGGTAAAAACTCAACTCGTCGTGTTTGGAGGAGAACGAATGCATCCAAAGAACACCATATCTACTGTGAAGCATGGTGGTGGAAACATCATTCTTTCGGGCTGTTTTTCTGCAAAGGGACCAGGACGACTAATTCTGTAAAGGAAAGAATGAATGGGGCCATGTATCGTGCGTTTTGAGTGAAAACCTTCCATCAGCAAGGGCATTGAAGATGAAACGTGGCTGGGTCTTTCAGCATGACAATGATCCCAAACACACCGCCTGGGCAACGAAAAAGCATTTCAATGTTCTGGAGTGGCCTAGCCAGTCTCCAGGTCTCAACCCCATAGAAAATCTTTAAAGGGAGTTGAAAGTATGTGTTGCCTAGCGACAGCCCCGAAACATTGGGCCAAAATACCAGCAACAGTGTGTGAAAACCTTGTGAAGACCTACAGAAAAGGTTTGATCCCCGTCATTACCTACAAAGGGTATATAACAAAGTATTGAGATCAACTTTTGTTATTGACCAAATACTTATTTTCCACCATAATATTTTTAATTATAATTTTGTCTCATAGTTGAAGTGTACCTATAAAGAAAATTTCAGGCCTCATCTTTTTAAGCGGTAGAACTTTCACAATTGGTGGCTGACTAAATACTTTTTTGCCCCTCTGTATATTATCTAGATATATATTCTATCAGTCATCCATGTATATTATCTAGAGATTTAAATTACCTGTAATTGTTAATATCTGGAAGTCAATATTTAATAGCCTGGGTCTTTGTGTTCTACAGGGGTTCCTAGCTAAGGACCTGCAGACTGAGGCTCTGGTGAAACTGGACCACAGAGTGAAGGTGGCATCAGAACAGTTCATGAAGATTCTGGAACAGGTGGACTCTATGGTAACAAATAAATACATTATTCTGGAACAGGTGGACTCTATGGTAACAAGTAAATACATTATTCTGGAACAGGTGGACTCTATGGTAACGAGTAAATACATTATTCTGGAACAGGTGGACTCTATGGTAACAAGTAAATACATTATTCTGGAACAGGTGGACTCTATGGTAACAATTAAATACATTATTCTGGAACAGGTGGACTCTATGGTAACAATTAAATACATTATTCTGGAACAGGTGGACTCTATGGTAACAAGTAAATACATTATTCCGGAACAGGTGGACTCTATGGTAACAAGTAAATACATTATTCTGGAACAGGTGGACTCTGGTAACAATTAAATACATTATTCTGGAACAGGTGGACTCTATGGTAACAATTAAATACATTATTCTGGAACAGGTGGACTCTATGGTAACAATTAAATACATTATTCTGGAACAGGTGGACTCTATGGTAACAATTAAATACATTATTCTGGAACAGGTGGACTCTATGGTAACAATTAAATACATTATTCTCTAAACAGGTGGACTCTATGGTAACAAGTAAATACATTATTCTCTAAACAGGTGGACTCTATGGTAACAAGTAAATACATTATTCTGGAACAGGTGGACTCTATGGTAACAAGTAAATACATTATTCTCTAAACAGGTGGACTCTATGGTAACAAGTAAATACATTATTCTGGAACAGGTGGACTCTATGGTAACAAGTAAATACATTATTCTGGAACAGGTGGACTCTATGGTAACAAGTAAATACATTATTCTGGAACAGGTGGACTCTATGGTAACAAGTAAATACATTATTCTGGAACAGGTGGACTCTATGGTAACAAGTAAATACATTATTCTGGAACAGGTGGACTCTATGGTAACAAGTAAATACATTATTCTCGAAACAGGTGGACTCTATGGTAACAAGTAAATACATTATTCTCGAAACAGGTGGACTCTATGGTAACAAGTAAATACATTTAGTACTGTGCTGCGATGAACAAGGAGAACAATAAAAAATGACCTGGCACATCGTTCCATTTGGTTTTGGTACAACAGGTGTAACTCTACCTGATCTCACCTCTGGTCAGGTGTTCTGGTATCTCAGGTGTAACTCTACCTGATCTCACCTCTGGTCAGGTGTTCTGGTATCTCAGGTGTAACTCTACCTGATCTCACCTCTGGTCAGGTGTTCTGGTATCTCAGGTGTAACTCTACCTGATCTCACCTCTGGTCAGCTGTTCTGGTATCTCAGGTGTAACTCTACCTGATCTCACCTCTGGTCAGGTGTTCTGGTATCTCAGGTGTAACTCTACCTGATCTCACCTCTGGTCAGGTGTTCTGGTATCTCAGGTGTAACTCTACCTGATCTCACCTCTGGTCAGGTGTTCCGGTATCTCAGGTGTAACTCTACCTGATCTCACCTCTGGTCAGGTGTTCCGGTATCTCAGGTGTAACTGGTGAACCCTTTCTCTTAAGGGAAACTACATAGATGTTGCCTGCCATGTCACAATAACTGTAATTAGGTACATTTGACAAATACTTTGACTTGCCAGGTGGTGCACTTTCCTCTTTTTTTATCTGTGTGATTAAACAATCAAGCAGCTATTTCATTTTAACAGATGTTACCGGAAAACTTTAGTGACTGTCGGATGAAGAAGAAGGGCCTAGTGGAAACAGTTCAGGTGAGTCTGCATTCCATGTGATTTATAGAACCTACAGTCTGTGTGATTTATAGAACCTATAGTCTGTGTGATTTATAGACACCTACAGTCTATGTGATTTATAGAACCTACAGTCTATGTGATGTATAGAACATACAGTATATGTGAGTTATAGAACCTACAGTCTGTGTGATTTATAGACACCTACAGTCAGTGTGATTTATAGAACCTACAGTCTATGTGATTTATAGACACCTACAGTCTATGTGATTTATAGACACCTACAGTCTATGTGATTTATAGAACCTACAGTCTGTGTGATTTATAGAACCTACAGTATATGTGATTTATAGACACCTGCAGTATATGTGATTTCTAGACGCCTACAGTCTATGTGATTTATAGACACCTACAGTATATGTGATTTATAGACACCTACAGTCTATGTGATTTATAGAACCTACAGTCTTTGTGATTTATAGAACCTACAGTCTTTGTGATTTATAGAACCTACAGTCTATGTGATTTATAGAACCTACAGTCTTTGTGATTTATAGAACCTACAGTCTTTGGGATTTATAGAACCTACAGTCTATGTGATTTATAGAACCTACAGTCTATGTGATTTATAGAACCTACAGTCTTTGTGATTTATAGAACCTACAGTCAGTGTGATTATAGAACCTACAGTCAGTGTGATTTATAGAACCTACAGTCTATGTGATTTATAGAACCTACAGTCTTTGTGATTTATAGAACCTACAGTCAGTGTGATTTATAGAACCTACAGTCAGTGTGATTTATAGAACCTACAGTCAGTGTGATTATAGAACCTACAGTCAGTGTGATTATAGAACCTACAGTCAGTGTGATTATAGAACCTACAGTCAGTGTGATATATAGAGCCTACAGTCAGTGTGATTATAGAACCTACAGTCAGTGTGATTATAGAACCTACAGTCAGTGTGATTTATAGAACCTACAGTCTATGTGATTTATAGAACCTACAGTCTATGTGATTATAGAACCTACAGTCTATGTGATTTATAGAACCTACAGTCTATGTGATTTATAGAACCTACAGTCTATGTGATATATAGAAACAGTCTATGTGATATATAGTACAGTCAGTGTGATTTATAGAACCTACAGTCTGTCATTATAGAACCTACAGTCTATGTGATTTATAGAACCAGAGAGAATGTGATCTTGACACTTGGCTCCTCCTCTTCTTCCAGGGGTTTCTAGCTCAGTGTGATAAAATAGAAGCGGGGATCTTGGACCACCTGGCCAAGATCCAGTCCAAGAACATGGCCCTGGCTGATTTTTAGAGCTCTTGGGATCACCATCTAGGATCTTCGACCATATCCATCACTTTTGCTGTGCACCAGTGGATCTTTTTTCCACCAACCTCTGGTCTCAACAGCTCTCTGCTGTGATCTTTTGTCTTTTTATCTGCGTTACTTCTGGTATCTTTTCTGATGTCCTTCTGGTCTCTCTCTGTTGTTTCTTATGGTCTCTCTGTTAGTTTTTTATGGTCTTTCTCTCTCACAGCTGTACCCTCTGGTCTTTCTCTTTCACAGCTGTACCCTCTGGTCTTTCTCTCTCACAGCTGTAGCCTCTGGTCTTTCTCTTTCACAGCTGTACCCTCTGGTCTTTCTCTCTCACAGCTGTAGCCTCTGGTCTTTCTCTTTCACAGCTGTACCCTCTGGTCTTTCTCTCTCACAGCTGTACCCTCTGGTCTTTCTCTCTCACAGCTGTACCCTCTGGTCTTTCTCTTTCACAGCTGTACCCTCTGGTCTTTCTCTCTCACAGCTGTAGCCTCTGGTCTTTCTCTTTCACAGCTGTACCCTCTGGTCTTTCTCTCTCACAGCTGTACCCTCTGGTCTTTCTCTCTCACAGCTGTACCCTCTGGTCTTTCTCTCTCACAGCTGTACCCTCTGGTCTTTCTCTCTCACAGCTGTACCCTCTGGTCTTTCTCTCTCACAGCTGTACCCTCTGGTCTTTCTCTCTCACAGCTGTACCCTCTGGTCTTTCTCTCTCACAGCTGTACCCTCTGGTCTTTCTCTCTCACAGCTGTGGTTTGTCACTTCTTGTTTTCATCCTCAACTTTTAATCAGGAGTGTTCTGATTGGGAAAAAACATTCAGATGGCCTTTGCCTGCTTTACTTGATTGTCTTATTTTGGTGTTGTCTGGTAGTCCTATTGCAGTCTCGATCACACCAGAGCATCAATCATTGAGGAGCAGTTGTTGTGTATTTATTGTCATGGCAACCTTGTATCCTCATTGTGACAGGGTTGATTGGACAGAAGGGTGACTGGTGAGAAGAGATGGGAAAGAACAATGGCAGCAGCTGGAGAAGGCGTTTGCTTCTCAGGGACATCTGACATGGTGTTTACTGTCTGTGAAATATTTAAGAAACAACAACATGCGATCTTCTGAAGTCTAAGATTTGATTGTGTGTGTGTTTGTTTGTGTGAGCGAGCAAGCTTGTGTTTTCTGTCTAAAGTATAGACCAGAGAATTTCCGGAATGATTGATAAGTGAGTTTTTGCATCTAGCTGACTGCAGATCTGTGAGGTCAGTATTGACAACAGCAGGTAATGTGCCCTATTACACTGGTTCAGATAAATGTCTGCTTTACCTGACCGGCTTGAAGATGTGTAGTTATCGTTTCATGAATTATTTTGTGCTAAATGTCACATTGTGTGTTCTTTTAAATGAGACATGCAAGGAATTATGTAAATTTGGGTTATTTCAAATAAAAATCGACATGATTTTGGTTGCGCTACAAAGTTCTATTGACAGAAAACGAAATCTGAAATATATATATTTATATATCCTCAAAGTCAAAGTGGACAGAGATGTTGACAGGCTGCGGACCTCCAGTCAAATTCAAGTCTAATTTCTTTGATCTAGAGTCCAAGTCATGTCTCATGTCTTTGATCTAGAGTCTAAGCAGTTGCGGCTGGTGATAAATATTCTCGGTGGGGCTGTGCCATACTCTTTGTTTTCGTTACCATCGCAATATAATTAAACACAAACTGCGGGACAGCATTGCTCAGTGAAATAGTCAGTAATTATTAAATGCCAATATTAAAAAGTTGCGTAATTCTTACACAAAATTATAAACATATTGCACAAAGACAAGACTTTATATATATATATATATATGTGTGTGTGTGACTATGAATATGTAAATCTCTGTGTGTGACTATGAGTATGTAAATCTGTGTATATACAGTGTCTTCAGTAAATCATTATACTCTGTCAAAATCCTTATAGTTTTTCACATTACACCGTGGAAATTAAAATAAATAAAATGTCACTTTATATATATATATATATAAAGTTCATAGGAAATTACACTGTATAAAGGATGTATAATATAGAAATGAATATCAAGTGGCTGAACTCAAACCTTTGACTGGAAGAATAGCATACAGTATTTTATGATCAAACTAAATTTAACTAATTGTTAATGTGCTCCAGAACTGCAACAATTAATTGATACAAAACCAGATATATACCTGTCCATGCTGCCCCGTCTTTTTAAATAGCAACATAAAGCATTAGCATGAGTGAACCCAGCTAGCCAAGCCTTCTTGCCTGGTGTACCAGCTACAGGAGAAGCTGTGCATATATAGTGCTTCAAAGATTCAAGATTCAAAGTTTTATTGTCATGTGTACAGAGTGACTTGCATCAAACTTCACAAGTCAATTCTTGTGACATGGCAAGCAACAACTACGTAGTTAGTAGAATAAAAATAAAAACAAATTACAAGAATATACAGAATATACATAGCTACAAAATATACATAATGAGTGAGAATATGCAGTATGCAAACCATAAATACTGTAATAAAGGTGATCTAGTGCCAGTAGTGAATGTACAGAATAAACTAGTTACAAGATGTGTCTTTAGATGTCTGATACAATTACATGCGGTTGAATTTGTTTGGGTCTTGTTGTATGATGTTATTAAAGTTATATATTCTGATGAATGACACCAGCATCTGTACTGAGGTAAAGTTGGTTTTATATTCCAACATTCACAGAGGTAAATTTGGTTTAATATTCGAACATTCACGGAGGTAAAGTTGGTTTTATATTCCCACATTCAACAGACATTCGCTGATAGCCATTTATAGATTTGAAAATAAAAAACTAATTCATTGATTGACATATACAACAAATACGTATTCTACTAAATCCAAAGTTGGGTTTCTACTAAAAACAAAGTATTTAAATGTTTATTAAACATCTCTTACACCATTTCCTTAAAAAAGCAAAGCTGTGCCAAATGTGGGTGTCCTCAATAAACAATCTGGCAGTGGTTTGAAGTTTCAAGGACATGTTAAACAGCTATTGAATTAATAACGTTGAGACTTTATTGACTTTACTTTATTGACGGTCCCTAACTATAAGTCCACGGAGGTTTCTGTCGGTCGATCACCAGGGTGTAGTGTGGCTGCTTACCCTGTACTTGTACTTTATTGACGGTCCCTAACTAAAAGCACACAGAGGTTTCTGTCGGTCGATCACTGGGGTGTAGTGTGGCGGCTTACCCTGTACTTGTACTTTATTGACGGTCCCTAACTAAAAGCACACAGAGGTTTCTGTTGGTCGATCAACGGGGTGTAGTGTGGCTGAGCGCGGGAAAACCGACTGAGCTCTCCCCTATGTGTCTCCTCTGTGTGTGTCTCCCCTGTGTGTCTCCACTATGTTTCTCCACTGTGTGTGTCTTCCCTGTGTGTCTCTCCCCTATGTGTCTCCCCTGTGTGTCTTTCCACTATTTGTCTCCACTGTGTTTCTCCCCTATGTGTCTCCTCTGTGTGTGTCTCCCCTGTGTGTTTCCACTATGTGTCTCCCCTGTGTGTGTCTCCCCTGTGTGTGTCTCCCCTGTGTGTCTCTCCCCTATGTGTCTCCCCTGTGTGTCTCTCCACTATGTGTCTCCACTATGTGTCTCCCCTATGCGTCTCCCCTGTGTGTCTCCCCTGTGTGTGTCTCCCCTCTGTGTGTCTCCCCTGTGTGTGTCTCCACTATGTGTCTCCCTGTGTGTGTCTCCTCTGTGTGTGTCTCCCCTATGTGTCTCCACTATGTGTCTCCTCTGTGTGTCTCCCCTGTGTGTCTCCCCTGTGTGTCTCCTCTATGTGTCTCCCCTGTGTGTCTCCCCTGTGTGTGTCTCCCCTGTGTGTATCTCCCCTATGTGTCTCCACTATGTGTCTCCCCTGTGTGTGTCTCCCCTATGTGTCTTACCTGTGTGTGTCTCCCTATGTGTCTCCCTTGTGTGTCTCCCCTATGTGTCTCCACTGTGTGTGTCTCCCCTGTGTGTCTCCCCTATGCGTCTCCACTATGTGTCTCCCCTGTGTGTCTCCCCTGTGTGTCTCCCCTGTGTGTCTCCCCTGTGTGTCTACACTATGTGTCTCCACTGTGTGTCTCCACTATGTGTCTCCCCTGTGTGTGTCTCCCCTGTGTGTCTCCCCTATGTGTCTCCACTGTGTGTGTCTCCACTATGTGTCTCCCCTGTGTGTCTCCCCAATGTGTCTCCACTATGTGTCTCCTCTGTGTGTGTCTCCCCTATGTGTCTCCACTATGTGTCTCCTCTGTGTGTGTCTCCCCTATGTGTCTCCACTATGTGTCTCCCCTGTGTGTGTCTCCCCTATGTGTCTCCACTGTGTGTCTCCCCTGTGTGTGTCTCCCCTGTGTGTGTCTCCTCTATGTGTCTTCCCTGTCTTAAACATTTTTTACACACGTATGTCAACCGGTTGCGGCCAAATACACCAGGGTTCTCCCTTTTCCTCTCTCTCTCACCCAATCTCTCTCATGCATGTGCATGTACACATCAGCTGCTATATGTTTTTAGATCTACGGTATTTCGGTATTTGTGCTCGGTGGGACAATGACCAGAACGCTAAGGACATGCGCTATATGTCCGGGTTAAGGACATGCGCTATATGTCCGGGTTAAGGACATGCGCTATATGTCCGGGTTAAGGACATGTGCTATATGTCCGGGTTAAGGACATGTGCTATATGTCCGGGTTAAGGACATGTGCTAT
The DNA here is from genome assembly GCA_029465975.1 of Dallia pectoralis. Classification (NCBI taxonomy): domain Eukaryota; kingdom Metazoa; phylum Chordata; class Actinopteri; order Esociformes; family Umbridae; genus Dallia; species Dallia pectoralis. The sequence goes on along the minus strand of CM055732.1, from coordinate 73,647 downwards.
ATGTCCCGGTTAAGGACATGTGCTATATGTCCGGGTTAAGGACATGTGCTATATGTCCGGGTTAAGGACATGTGCTATATGTCCGGGTTAAGGACATGTGCTATATGTCCGGGTTAAGGACATGTGCTATATGTCCGGGTTAAGGGCATTTGCTATATGTCCGGGTTAATGGCATGTGCTATATGTCCGGGTTAAGGGCATGTGCTATATGTCCGGGTTAAGGACATGTGCTATATGTCCGGGTTAAGGACATGTGCTATATGTCCGGGTTAAGGGCATGTGCTATATGTCCGGGTTAAGGGCATGTGCTATATGTCCGGGTTAAGGACATGTGCTATATGTCCGGGTTAAGGACATGTGCTATATGTCCGGGTTAAGGACATGTGCTATATGTCCGGGTTAAGGACATGTGCTATATGTCCGGGTTAAGGGCATGTGCTATATGTCCGGGTTAAGGACATGTGCTATATGTCCGGGTTAAGGACATGGGCTATATGTCCGGGTTAAGGGCATGTGCTATATGTCCGGGTTAAGGGCATGTGCTATATGTCCGGGTTAAGGGCATGTGCTATATGTCCGGGTTAAGGACATGGGCTATATGTCGGGTTAAGGACATGTGCTATATGTCCGGGTTAAGGGCATGGGCTATATGTCCGGGTTAAGGGCATGTGCTATATGTCCGGGTTAAGGGCATGTGCTATATGTCCGGGTTAAGGACATGTGCTATATGTCCGGGTTAAGGACATGGGCTATATGTCCGGGTTAAGGGCATGTGCTATATGTCCGGGTTAAGGACATGGGCTATATGTCCGGGTTAAGGGCATGTGCTATATGTCCGGGTTAAGGGCATGTGCTATATGTCCGGGTTAAGGGCATGTGCTATATGTCCGGGTTAAGGACATGGGCTATATGTCCGGGTTAAGGGCATGTGCTATATGTCCGGGTTAAGGACATGGGCTATATGTCCGGGTTTAGGACATGTGCTATATGTCCGGGTTAAGGGCATGTGCTATATGTCCGGGTTTAGGACATGGGCTATATGTCCGGGTTTAGGGCATGTGCTATATGTCCGGGTTAAGGACATGGGCTATATGTCCGGGTTTAGGACATGTGCTATATGTCCGGGTTAAGGACATGGGCTATATGTCCGGGTTAAGGGCATGTGCTATATGTCCGGGTTAAGGACATGGGCTATATGTCCGGGTTAAGGGCATGTGCTATATGTCCGGGTTAAGGGCATGTGCTATATGTCCGGTTAAGGACATGGGCTATAGGTTAAGGGCATGTGCTATATGTCCGGGTTAAGGGCATGTGCTATATGTCCGGGTTAAGGGCATGTGCTATATGTCCGGGTTAAGGACATGTGCTATATGTCCGGGTTAAGGACATGGGCTATATGTCCGGGTTAAGGGCATGTGCTATATGTCCGGGTTAAGGACATGGGCTATATGTCCGGGTTTAGGACATGTGCTATATCTCCGGGTTGCTTAAATGACCTCCTCCTTAACCACGGCCAATATCACATGAACAACTGTCATCTGTCACTCAAACGGTGCTACACAATAGAAGGAATTGAGACGACTCCTTTCTCTCCCTCTCTCTCTCCCTCTCTCTTTCCCGGTCTATCTCCCTCTCTCTCACTTCTCTCCCTCTCTCTCCCCTCTCTCTCTCCCTCCCTCTCTGTTCTCTCCCTCTCTCTTCTCTCCCTCTCTCTCTCCCTCTCTCTCTCTTTCCCCATCTATCTCCCTCTCTCCCTCCCTCTCTCCATAATCCTGCTCCCCCGGGCTATATTTACCTCCCCCATGACGGTCCCTTAAAAGGTCCTGACGGTGTCTTGAGCATTCTGCCAAGTGGCAGACATTATTTTTGACCTGTGACTGCAGCTGGTTCGGTCCCCTCGGCTTCCTGCACTGCTCTGCCTGCTTTAGGACTTGCTTTGGATATTTTTGGAGTTTTCTGTCTCTTTTCAACAACTCAAGGATTTCGAATTTTGGTGAGTTACAAGCATGTTACCATTATGCTTTTGTATAGTGAGATCAAACTTGCATACTTGCTTGGTTATACTTTCAAAATGATAACAGAATACCATAGCTATTACTGTTTTTATTAACCTAGGCCTACATATACATCATTTATATGTATTAACCTAGGCCTACATATACATCATTTATATTTATTAATTCAGGCCTACACATATATCATTTAAATTTTATTTACCTAGGCCTACATATACATCATATATATTTATTAACCTAGGCCTGCATATACATTATTTATATTTATTAACCTAGGCCTGCATATACATCATTTATATTTATTAACCTAGGCCTACATATACATCATATATATTTATTAACCTAGGCCTACATATATATAATTTATATTTATTAACCTAGACCTACATATACATCATTTATATTTATTAACCTAGGCCTGCATATACATCATTTATATGAATTAACCTAGGCCTGCATATACATAATTTATATTTATTAACCTAGGCCTACATATACATCATATATATTTATTAACCTAGGCCTACATATATAATTTATATTTATTAACCTAGACCTACATATACATCATTTATATTTATTAACCTAGGCCTGCATATACATCATTTATATTATACTAACTTAGGCCTACATATACAACATTCATATTTATTAACATTGGCCTACATATACATCATTTATATTTATTAACCTAGGCCTAAATATATATCATTTATATGTATTAACCTAGGCCTACATATACATCATGTATATTTATTAACCTAGGCCTACATATACATCATTTATATTTATTAACCTAGGCCTAAATATATATCATTTATATGTATTAACCTAGGCCTATATATACATCATGTATATTTATTAACCTAGACCTACATATACATCATTTATATTTATTAACCTAGGCCTGCATATACATCATTTATATTATACTAACTTAGGCCTACATATACAACATTTATATTTATTAACATTGGCCTACATATACATCATTTATATTTATTAACCTAGGCCTAAATATATATCATTTATATGTATTAACCTAGGCCTACATATACATCATTTATATTTATTAACCTAGGCCTAAATATATATCATTTATATGTATTAACCTAGGCCTACATATACATCATGTATATTTATTAAGCTAGGCCTACATATACATCATTTATATTTATTAACCTAGGCCTGCATATACATCATTTATATTATACTAACTTAGGACTAGATATACAACATTTATATTTATTAACATTGGCCTACATATACATCATTTATATTTATTAACCTAGGCCTAAATATATATCATTTATATGTATTAACCTAGGCCTACATATACATCATTTATATTTATTAACCTAGGCCTGCATATACATCATTTATATTATACTAACTTAGGCCTACATATACAACATTTATATTTATTAACATTGGCCTACATATACATCATTTATATTTATTAACCTAGGCCTAAATATATATCATTTATATGTATTAAACTAGGCCTACATACACATCATGTATATTTATTAACCTAGGCCTGCATATACATCATTTATATTTATTAACTTAGGCCTACATATACATCATTTATATTTTATTAACCTAGGCCTACATATACATCATTTATATTTTATTAACCTAGGCCTACATATACATCATTTATATTTTATTAACCTAGGCCTACATATACATCATTTATATTTTATTAACCTAGGCCTACATATACATAATTTATATTTTATTAACCTCGGCTTATATATACATCCTCATTCAAAAGTTTGATTTAACATAGAAACACATACAGAAAATGTCTTTGAATTGGAAATATATTTCCAGCTATGATGGTCAATTACAACATTAACATGCCTACACTGTTTTTCTGATCAATTTAATGTTTTTTAATGGGCAAAACTTTTGTATATTATGAATATTAATCCTTATTACTTTTGGCCTACATATGCATAATTGCTAAGTTACTGATGTCACAGTTAGTAGTATTTCTTTGGCGGTATGTCTTTATTTCATGAACTACGCTAATATAACACTTCTGTATCTAACTAATCTCTTAATGGATTCATGTAATTCATTCTCTATCATGAACTAACTGAAATGACTACTGTTTGGTTGGGTTAACATCTTCAGTCTTCATAATGCGTTTCATTTAAACATGCCTGGGTCACCAGTTCATATTCACCTAATTAGTGCCTGTTGCCTACCCTATGTCATGTGACACAACTGCTTAATTAAATGAACTTATACCAAATCTGCACAATATCATGTGACAATACCCAAGTACAAAGACCTCCAGCAATAACACTGATGAACACGATCACAGACTTATTTCCCAGAGCATAGACCTACCTAGGCACCCAGACCTATTGCCCCGGAGCTTAGACCAACCCAGGAACACAGACCTACTGCCCAGGACATAGACCTACCCAAGAACAGACCTACTGCCAAAGACATAGACCTACCCAAGAACAGACCTACTGCCCAGGACATAGACCTACCCAAGAACAGACCTACTGCCCAGGACATAGACCTGCCCAAGAACAGACCTACTAACCAGGACATAGACCTACCCAAGAACAGACCTACTAACCAGGACATAGACCTGCCCAAGAACAGACCTACTAACCAGGACATAGACCTTTCCAAGATCATATCTACTGCCCAGGACATAGACCTACCCAAGAACAGACCTACTGCTGTATATCACTAACCTTGCCCTCACACCTGCTGTGGTTCGTTCTGCCAAGTGTCTGTCTGACTCAAACTATGTTCTTGAATACTAACGTTTGAGTATCTGCTCTCAGAAGTATCAATTTAATTTCTAGTCACAGATATAGAAAACTTAAACGCTTTAGTATCTAGTCTCAGATTGAGAATTCCGTTTAATTTCTAGTCTTAAATAGAGGAAACAGTAACACTTTAATTTCTAGTCTCAGATACAGAATACATGATCACTTTAATATCAATTCACAAATTGAAAATACAGTAAAAGTCTAATAATTAGAATACTGTAACACTTATATAGAAGACACTATATACAAAACTACATTTCAGAGTTGATCTGGTCGGATCTCCCACAAGCCATTTTAACAGCTTTTCAGTTCTAACGCACTGAAGCACTAACTTGATGATTTGTTTATCCTAGAAATAAACTTTTAGTTCCTGCATACTTCAAAATAGTGTCCTGTGCCTGTAATAATAATAATAATTATAGTATATATCTTACTAAACGTTTCAACTAAACCGACTTTAAACTGTCTCTGACTAAAACATAATTACATGTCAACCATTACCAGATTGATTTACAGCCTTAATTGAGGTATAAATCAGAATAAGGACACATCGCAGTGGGAGGAGCCTCTTTTGAATCCAGAACCCAGGAAGTTGACCTTCAGCCAGTCAAGATGTCTGGATTGGTCGATGTAAAACAGCATTACAGTAAGAAGAAGAGCAGCCAGAAGCAGCAAAGCCACTATGAGGGCATCTGCCATCACAGCTCCATGTCCAGTGTTAGGAAGCACTCATATGCTGCTCACAAAAGCAGCCAGGTCATCACCTCTACTGGGTAAGAACAGGTGGATGAGAGGGGATGAAGGAGGGGGAATAAAGGAGGAGGGGGATGAAGGGGGAGGAATAAAGGAGGGGGATTAAGGAGGAGGAATGGATGAGGGGGAATAAGGAGGAGAGGGGATGAGGGGGAATGAGGGGGAATAAAGGGGAGGGGAAGGAGGGGGGGAAAATAAAGGGGAGGGATGAAGGGGAATAAGGAGGAGGGGAATAAAGGAGAGGGAATGGAGATGGGGGAAAGATGGAGGGGGATTAAGGAGGAGGAATGTATGAGGGGGAATAAGGAGGAGGAGGAATAAAGAAGAGGGAATGGAGATGGGGGAGTAAGGAGGAGGAATGGATGAGGGGGAATAAGGAGGAGGAGGAATAAAGAAGAGGGAATGGTGGAGAGGGAATAAAGAGGAGGAATGGATGAGGGGGAATAAAGGAGAGGGAATGGAGGAGAGGGAATAAAGAGGAGGAATGGAGGAGGGGGAATAAAGGAGAGGGATGAAGTGTGGTGGAGTGACTGTTACAGTATTAGTGTGGTTCCCTTAGTCACTACCACAACATCTTATACAGAATGGTCATTAGAACCCTGTTACTCCTATATCTGAATGGTCATTAGAACCCTGTTACTCCTATATCTGAATGGTCATTAGGACCATGTTACTCCTATATCTGAATGGTCATTAGAACCATGTTACTCCTATATCTGAATGGTCATTAGAACCCTGTTACTCCTATACCTGAATGGTCATTAGAACCCTGTTACTCCTATATCTGAATGGTCATTAGAACCCTGTTACTCCTTTATCTGAATGGTCATTAGAACCCTGTTACTCCTATATCTGAATGGTCATTAGGACCCTGTTACTCCTATATCTGAATGGTCATTAGAACCATGTTACTCCTATATCTGAATGGTCATTTGAACCCTGTTATTCCTATATCTGAATGGTCATTAGAACCCTGTTACTCCTATATCTGAATGGTCATTAGAACCATGTTACTCCTATATCTGAATGGTCATTAGAACCCTGTTACTCCTATATCTGAATGGTCATTAGAACCCTGTTACTCCTATATCTGAATGGTCATTAGGACCCTGTTACTCCTATATCTGAATGGTCATTAGGACCCTGTTACTCATATATCTGAATGGTCATTAGAACCCTGTTACTCCTATATCTGAATGGTCATTAGAACCCTGTTACTCCTATATCTGAATGGTCATTAGAACCCTGTTACTCCTATATCTGAATGGTCATTAGAACCCTGTTATTCCTATATCTGAATGGTCATTAGAACCATGTTACTCCTATATCTGAATGGTCATTAGAACCCTGTTATTCCTATATCTGAATGGTCATTAGAACCCTGTTACTCCTATATCTGAATGGTCATTAGAACCCTGTTACTCCTATATCTGAATGGTCATTAGAACCCTGTTACTCCTATATCTGAATGGTCATTAGAACCCTGTTATTCCTATATCTGAATGGTCATTAGAACCCTGTTACTCCTATATCTGAATGGTCATTAGAACCTATATGAATTACCTGTTACTCCTATATCTGAATGGTCATTAGAACCTGTTACTCCTATATCTGAATGGTCATTAGAACCCTGAATGGTTACTCCTATATCTGAATGGTCATTAGGACCCTGTTACTCCTATATCTGAATGGTCATTAGACCCTGTTACTCCTATATCCCTGTTACTCTATATCTGAATATCTGAATGGTCATTAGAACCCTGTTACTCCTATATCTGAATGGTCTGTTACTCCTATATCTAGAACCCTGTTACTCCTATATCTGAATGGTCCCTGTTACTCCTATATCTGAATGGTCATTAGAACCCTGTTACTCCTATATCTGAAATGGTCATCTGAATGGTCATTAGAACCCTGTTACTCCTATATCTGGATGGTCTGAATGGTCATTAGAACCTGTTATTCCTATATCTGAATGGTCTTTGAGAACCTGTTATCTGAATGGTCGGTTACTCCTATATCCTGAATGGTCATTAGACCCTGTTACTCCTATATCTGAATGGTCATTAGAACCCTGTTACTCCTATATCTGAATGGTCATTAGAACCCTGTTACTCCTATATCTGGATGGTCTGTGAGAACCTGTTATTCCTATATCTGAATGGTCTTTGAGAACCTGTTACCGGTTACTCCTATATCCGAATGGTCTTTGAGAACCTGTTACTGGTTACTCCAATATACGAATGGTCTTTGAGAACCTGTTACCTGTTACTCCTATATCCAAATGGTCATTAGGAACCTGTTAATCCTATATCTGAATGGTCATTAGAACCTGTTACTCCTATGTCTGAATGGTCATTAGAACCCTGTTACTCCTATATCTGGATGGTCTGTGAGAACCTGTTATTCCTATATCTGAATGGTCTTTGAGAACCTGTTACCGGTTACTCCTATATCCGAATGGTCTTTGAGAACCTGTTCCTGGTTACTTCTATATCCGAATGGTCATTAGGAACCTGTTAATCCTATATCTGAATGGTCATTAGAACCTGTTACTCCTATGTCTGAATGGTCATTAGAACCTGTTACTCCTATATCCGAATGGTCATTAGGACCATGTTACTCCTATACCTGAATGGTCATTAGGACCATGTTACTCCTTTATCTGAATGGTCATTAGGACCCTGTTACTCCTATATCTGAATGGTCATTAGGACCATGTTACTCCTATATCTGAATGGTCATTAGAACCCTGTTACTCCTATATCTGAATGGTCATTAGGACCCTATTACTCCTATATCTGAATGGTAATTAGGACCATGTTACACCTATATCTGAATGGTAAATAGGACCATGTTACTCCTATATCTGAATGGTCATTAGGACCATGTTACTCCTATATCTGAATGGTAAATAGGACCATGTTACTCCTATATCTGAATGGTCATTAGGACCATGTTACTCCTATATCTGAATGGTCATTAGAACCCTGTTACTCCTATATCTGAATGGTCATTAGGACCCTGTTACTCCTATATCTGAATGGTCATTAGAACCCTGTTACTCCTATATCTGAATGGTCATTAGAACCCTGTTACTCCTATATCTGGATGGTCTGTGAGAACCTGTTATTCCTATATCTGAATGGTCTTTGAGAACCTGTTACCGGTTACTCCTATATCCGAATGGTCTTTGAGAACCTGTTACCGGTTACTCCAATATACGAATGGTCTTTGAGAACCTGTTACCTGTTACTCCTATATCCAAATGGTCATTAGGAACCTGTTAATCCTATATCTGAATGGTCATTAGAACCTGTTACTCCTATGTCTGAATGGTCATTAGAACCCTGTTACTCCTTTATCTGAATGGTCTGTGATAACCTGTTACTCCTATACCTGAATGGTCATTAGGACCATGTTACTCCTTTATCTGAATGGTCATTAGGACTCTGTTACTCCTATATCTGAATGGTCATTAGGACCATGTTACTCCTATATCTGAATGGTCATTAGAACCCTGTTACTCCTATATCTGAATGGTCATTAGGACCCTGTTACTACTATATCTGAATGGTAATTAGGACCATGTTACACCTATATCTGAATGGTAAATAGGACCTTGTTACTCCTATATCTGAATGGTCATTAGGACCATGTTACTCCTATATCTGAATGGTCATTAGAACCCTGTTACTCCTATATCTGAATGGTCATTAGGACCCTGTTACTCCTATATCTGAATGGTAATTAGGACCATGTTACACCTATATCTGAATGGTCATTAGGACCATGTTACTCCTATATCTGAATGGTCATTAGGACCATGTTACTCCTATATCTGAATGGTCATTAGAACCCTGTTACTCCTATATCTGAATGGTCATTAGGACCATGTTACTCCTATATCTGAATGGTCATTAGAACCCTGTTACTCCTATATCTGAATGGTCATTAGGACCCTGTTACTACTATATCTGAATGGTAATTAGGACCATGTTACACCTATATCTGAATGGTAAATAGGACCTTGTTACTCCTATATCTGAATGGTCATTAGGACCATGTTACTCCTATATCTGAATGGTCATTAGAACCCTGTTACTCCTATATCTGAATGGTCATTAGGACCCTGTTACTCCTATATCTGAATGGTAATTAGGACCATGTTACACCTATATCTGAATGGTCATTAGGACCATGTTACTCCTATATCTGAATGGTCATTAGAACCCTGTTACTCCTATATCTGAATGGTCATTAGAACCCTGTTACTCCTATATCTGAATGGTCATTAGGACCCTGTTACTCCTATATCTGAATTTTTATTTATTTATTGACTTTTATTTTAACAGGGAAAGAACACATTGAGACCTAGATCTCATTTGCAAGTGTGCCCTGAGTACAGCAATTATTTTTACAGTAGTACAAACACATATAAAATGCACACTATACAATATTAATTGTACAGACAGATAGTATTTTCAACAAATTAAAAACAGACACATTCCTCTCTATAAAATTGTATCATTTTTTTTAAATTGACACATGGACACCAATGCATTCAATTTGAGTTCCTTTTGAATCTTGTTCCATACATGTGGAGCTCTATAAGAAAAAGCTGATTTGCCTAGTTCAGAGGTTACCAGGCCACTCTGAGATCTTGTTTTTAAAGCCAAAGATCTAGGAATTAATAAGGATGATATATATACTGGTAGCCTGTGAAGTAAAGCTTTATAGATAAAGATAGAGTAGTGGAATGATCTACGCGCTCTCAAGGACATCCAGCCCAATTTATGGTACAGAGTGCAGTGGTGAGTATTATAATTGTCGGATGTAATAAAGCGGAGAGCACTATGATACACTGAGTCAAGTGACTTCAGAGTAGAGAGAGATGCACTTTGATATATAATATCACCATAATCAAGGACCGGCATGAAAGTCGACATAACAATTTGTTTCCTGTTTGTCATGGAGAAACAAGACTTATTCCTATAGAAGAAGCCCACCTTATACTTAAGCTTTTTTACAAGTTCATTTAAATGTTTCTTAAATGAGAGATCATTATCCACCCAAATTCCAAGATATTTGTAAGAGGAGACACATTCAATTAAAGACCCATCCAAACAATATATAGCAATATCATCTGCAGGTTTTTGGTGTGACCTCATGAACAACATATATTTGGTTTTGTTCGTGTTTAGAACCAGTTTTAAATCATTAAATGCTTCCTGCACAGCTGTGAAATCAGCTTGCAACATGGACACAGCATCACAAATTGTTGGAGCACAAGCATATAAAATCGTATCATCTGCATAGAGATGGGACGTACAGCTATTTACAAATTGACCTATATTGTTTATGTAAATAGTAAAGAGCACAGGTCCTAAGATAGAGCCCTGCGGAACCCCTTTTTGAATTCCGAGGCTATTAGAGCTAGCTCCATCGATCACAACAGCCTGCGTCCTATCACTGAGATAGTTGCGAAACCAGGAACAAGTTGCAAGACTAAAGCCAATTGACGACAACCTATTCATCAAAATATCATGATCAACTGTGTCAAAAGCTTTAGACAAATCAATAAACATTGCAGCACAGGTCATTTTTGCATCACGAGCATTTATAATATCATTTAAAACTAAAGTGGCTTCAGAAATAGTGCTATGTCCAGGACGAAATCCTGACTGATTTACATTTAAAATGCAGTTTTCAGCCATGAAGGAGCGGAGCTGCAAACTTATCAAGGATTCAAGAATCTTAGCCAGACATGGAAGTTTAGAAATTGGTCGATAATTATTAAGGTCAGTACTATCACCCCCTTTATGGAGAGGTAACACATATGCAGATTTCCATAATTTAGGAATGATTCCTGTCGATAGAGTCAGATTTAAAATATGAGTTAATGGCCCAGCAATAAGTGCAGCACCACATTTTAGCAGACCAGGTTCCAGGGAATCAGCACCTACAGATTTCTTAGAATCTAAAGATCGTAAGGCATCAAGAACCTCAGAGACTGAAAATTGCCTAAGAGAAAAACTATTAGATAATCCATGTTTTTTCCCTTCCCCTGTACAGCAGTCTACGTCAGTATTCAGAACAGAATGTAAATGAGTTGACCTTGAGACTGAATCAAAAATATTTCCTGCAGTAACAAAATGATAATTAAAAGCATCGATAATCTCCTTTCTATCAGTAATAGGACCAGTGACTGAGTTAATTTGATGCGGAAGTGAAACAGCGTCATTACCCTTTAAAGATTTAACAGTTTTCCAAAATTTGGACGGATTACCATAACAGTCTGATAAGGTGTTAACAAAGTACTCTGATTTAGATTTTCTAGTTAATTTAACACATTTATTTCTAAGTGTTTTAAATAGTTGCCAGCTGAACTTAGTGCCAGTACTCAGAGCCTTTGCCCAAGCAGCATCCCTGCTACGTATTATCTCTGCCAATTCTGCCGTGAACCAAGGGTTGGACTTGCTTTTAACTCTCAACGTTTTCATAGGTATCTGCATATCAACAATGGAGTTAAAAATGCCACAGAACTTGTGGAGAGCCAGTTCTGAGTCATCAATTGATGTCACGCAGTCAATATCACTCAATTGTAATTCATGTAAAAAAGCCTGTTCATTAAACTGCTTAAAATTTCTCCGTTTGATAAAACGAGTTTTAGTTCGCACGTCTCTAATACACACAATAGGACAATGGTCACTTATATCTAGAGCGAACACTCCACTTCCAACATATTTATCCGGGCAATTCGTAAGCATAATATCAATCAGAGTGGATTTAACAGAGTTCTTAAGATTTGGGCGTGTTGGCTCTTTAATTAGCTGAGTCAAATTTAATTGAGTACTAAAATCTCGTAAGCAATTAGAGTCATGACTTTCCCAGTCCAAATTAAAATCACCAGCTATTAGGACTTCTGTCCGGATGAAAGATGCGATAAGATCAGTAAGCTTAACTAGTAGACATTTCTTGGCAGAAGGTGGGCGGTAAACACCCATTAATGTCACATTCGAGTTTGAGCCCAGAAGTAAACCCAGGGCCAAAAATTCAAATTGTTTTGGAATAGACTCATGCTTTCGAATTGAAACAGAAAAATGCTCTTTTATAAAAATAGCCACACCACCACCTTTACCCTTTCTATCTGACCTATAAATTCTATAGCCATCCAGAGCGACATCTGAATCCAAGATTTTTCCTGATAGCCAAGTTTCTGATAAAAACAAAATGTCTGGGTTTGCCTGAAGAGCCCAGATCCTGATATGATCTATTTTAGGAAGGAGACTTCGTACATTTAAATGCATCATTTTCAGACCCTTATGATTCTTGTATTCCAGAGGTGAAACGATACAAGGCATTTTGTCCAGTACAACTCGACCCGCAGGTCTACAAATAGGAGCAGGATGCATAGTAACTGTAATTAAGTTTTTCAGAATTGCCCCACTGGACTTCAGATTACATTTTCCTGATAAATGAACCAACCTCTTAGAAATACGAACAGGAACACAAAATACATTTTTTAAATTAGATTGACCATAGAGTCAAGATGTTGACGTTTTACATGAGTCTATGGTGAAAGCCATGTTCAAAGAGAGGATAGTTGCTCCAAACCTGTTCGGATGGAGCCCATCACGCCGGAAGAGGTTTGGTCGATCCAGAAAGGTTGTAAAATTATCCACGTAGGGGATTCCATTTGCCCAGGTGAATTCTTTCAGCCAAATATGAAGTTGGCGGATACGACTAAAAGTAATATCACTATATCGGGGCGATGGAAGAGGGCCAGATATAATGCACTGCTTACCAGATTCCTGAGTGGTATTAATCAACCTTTTAAAGTCCCCCTTTAATTTTTCCGATTGGCGTATGGATGGTCATTAGAACCCTGTTACTCCTATATCTGAATGGTCATTAGGACCCTGTTACTCCTATATCTGAATGGTCATTAGGACCCTGTTACTCCTATATCTGAATGGTCATTAGAACCCTGTTACTCCTATATCTGAATGGTCATTAGGACCCTGTTACTCCTATATCTGAATGGTCATTAGGACCCTGTTACTCCTATATCTGAATGGTCTGTGAAAACCTGTTACTCCTATATCTGAATGGTCATTAGAACCCTGTTACTCCTATATCTGAATGGTCATTAGAACCCTGTTACTCCTATATCTGAATGGTCATTAGAACCCTGTTACTCCTATATCTGAATGGTCATTAGAACCCTGTTACTCCTATATCTGAATGGTCATTAGGACCCTGTTACTCCTATATCTGAATGGTCATTAGGACCCTGTTACTCCTATATCTGAATGGTCATTAGGACCATGTTACTCCTATATCTGAATGGTCATTAGAACCCTGTTACTCCTATATCTGAATGGTCATTAGGACCCTGTTACTCCTATATCTGAATGGTCTGTGAAAACCTGTTACTCCTATATCTGAATGGTCATTAGGACCCTGGTACTCCTATATCTGAATGGTCAAATCCTATATCATTATAATTATAATGTGTTGTCATCTGTCTGTCTCTCCCTGTCGCTTCCCCCGGGTCAGAGCGCAGCTAAGTTTTGTCCAATTAGAAAAGGAGTCAGAGTTCATACCGAGCCAGCTGCTGCCACGTCGAGTCAAGAAGTACCTGGCCATGGACCCAGATACCAACGAGCTTATTGGATACGTGATTCCTGTCTTCAGGACCAGGTGGGACAACTGACACTGTGACATATGTTTGAACAGTGTGTCTGTTGTGTCTGCACACTTGAGTTTGAACAGTGTTTCTGTTGTTGTGTGTGTCTGTTGAGTTTGAACAGTGTGTCTGTTGAGTTTAAACAGTGTTTCTGTTGAGTTTAAACAGTGTTTCTGTTGTTGTGTGTGTCTGTTGAGTTTGAACAGTGTGTCTGTTGAGTTTAAACAGTGTTTCTGTTGAGTTTAAACAGTGTTTCTGTTGTTGTGTGTGTCTGTTGTTGTGTCTGCAGCCATGAGTTTGCCCGAGGCTTAGTGGAGGTCCAGGAGGAAGTAAAAGAGGAGAGTGTTGGTCAAGTTGCCATGAGAAACCTGTTCTCCCGGGAGACCAGCTCCATGGAGATGGTTACCGTGGAGAAGAAGAGTCGGAAGAAGCACATGCGAGAATCAGCTGAATGTGTGCAGCTCAGCAAGAAGGTCATATTCATCTGTCTATCTCTCTCTGTTTCTCTATCTGTCTGTCTGTCTGTCTGTCTCTCTAACTGTCTCTCTCTCTCTGTCTCCGTCTGTCTAACTATCTATCTATCTATCTGTCTCTATATCTATCTATCTATCTATCTATCTGTCTCTATATCTATCTATCTATCTGTCTCTATATCTATCTATCTATCTGTCTCTATATCTATCTATCTATCTATCTATCTATCTATCTGTATCTCTATCTGTCTCTATCTTTATATCTCTCTCTGTCTCTCTATCAATCTGTTTATCCATTTTTTCTTATCAATGTGTCACTCTATCATCTATGCATCTTAATGTGACCACTTCTGTCTAAACCTGTAGATTGAAGATAGAGTAGAGCTTCGTAAGAAGCAGAACACTGATAATCTTACTCATCCTCCGGAGTTTATCGTCCGTCCACGGGGACAAACTGTCTGGGAAGGCGAGACTGTCAAGTTGCACTGCACTGTAGCTGGATGGCCAAAACCCCGTGTAGCATGGTAAGGTCATGAATAAAACATGAATAACAAGACCAGGTCATAAAAAACATGTATAATTAGACCAGGTCATGAATAAAACATGTATAATAACACCAAGTCATGAATAAAACATGTATAGTAAGACCAGGTCATGAATAAAACATGTATAATAAGACCAAGTCATGAATAAAAAATGCATAATAAGACCAATTCATGAATAAAACATGTATAATAAGACAGGTCATGAAAAAAACATGTATAAGAAGACCAGGTCATGAATAAAATATGTAAAATAAGACCAGGTCATGAATAAAACATGTACAATAACACCAGGTCATGAATAAAACATGTATAATAAGACCAGGTCATGAATAAAACATGTATAATAAGACCAGTTCATGAATAAAATATGTATAATAAGACCAGGTCATAAAAAACATGTATAATTAGACCAGGTCATGAATAAAACATGTGTAATAAGACCAGGTCATGAATAAAACATGTATAATAAGACCAGTTCATGAATAAAATATGTATAATAAGACCAGGTAATGAATAAAACATGTGTAATAAGACCAGGTCATGAATAAAACATGTATAATAAGACCAGGTGATGAAAAAAACATGAATAAGAGCAGGTGATGAAAAAAACATGTATAATAAGACCAGGTCATGAAAAAAACATGTGTAATAAGACCAGGTCATGAATAAAACATGTGTAATAAGACCAGGTCATGAATAAAACATGTATAATAAGACCAGGTCATGAATAAAACATGTGTAATAAGACCAGGTCATGAAAAAAACATGTGTAATAAGACCAGGTCATGAAAAAACATGTATAATAAGACCAGGTCATGAATAAAACATGTGTAATAAGACCAGGTCATGAATAAAACATGTATAGTAAGACCAGGTCATGAATAAAACATGTGTAATAAGACCAGGTCATGAATAAAACATGTGTAATAAGACCCGGTCATGAATAAAACATGTATAATAAGACCAGGTCATGAATAAAACATGTATAATAAGACCAGGTCATGAATAAAACATGTAATAATAAAAAGACCAGGTCATGAATAAAACATGTGTAATAAGACCAGGTCATGAATAAAACATGTGTAATAAGACCAGGTCATGAATAAAACATGTAAGTAATAAGACCATGGTCATGAATAAAACATGTATAATAAGACCAGGTCATGAATAAAACATGTCATGAATATAATAAGACCAGGTCATGAATAAAACATGTGTAAAAGACCAGGTCATGAATAAAACATGTATAATAAGACCAGGTCATGAATAAAACATGTATAATAAGACCAGGTCATGAATAAAACATGTATAATAAGACCAGGTCATGAATAAAACATGTATAATAAGACCAGGTCATGAATAAAACATGTGTAATAAGACCAGGTCATGAATAAAACATGTATAATAAGACCAGGTCATGAATAAAACATGTGTAATAAGACCAGGTCATGAAGAAAACATGTGTAATAAGACCAGGTCATGAATAAAACATGTATAATAAGACCAGGTCATGAATAAAACATGTATAATAAGACCAGGTCATGAATAAAACATGTATAATAAGACCAGGTCATGAATAAAACATGTATAATAAGACCAGGTCATGAATAAAACATGTGTAATAAGACCAGGTCATGAATAAAACATGTGTAATAAGACCAGGTCATGAATAAGGTCATGAATAAAACATGTGTAATAAGACCAGGTCATGAATAAAACATGTATAATAAGACCAGGTCATGAATAAAACATGTGTAATAAGACCAGGTCATGAATAAAACATGTGTAATAAGACCAGGTCATGAATACAACATGTATAATAAGACCAGGTCATAAATAAAACATGTGTAATAAGACCAGGTCATGAATAAAACTTTCTCTCCTAACTCCCTTCTTTCTTTTTCCTTTCTTTTTTCCATCCTTTGATCCTTCTCTCTTCCCTCTTCGTCTCCTCTCTTCTTCTTCCCTTAATCCCTCTCTTCCTCGCTCTCTTGCTCTCTTTCTCCCATTCTACATTCCTCGCTTCCTCCTTCCTCCCTCTCTCTTTTCTTCCTTTCTTCCTCCTTTTTTCTTCCTCTCTCTCTTTCCCTCTCTCCATCCACTTCCTCTCTCTCTCCCACTTTACCTCCATCTACCCCCTTCCCTTCTCTCTCCCTCCCTCTCTTCCTCTACCTCCCTCCTTCCTCTCTCTCTCTCTCTCTCTCACCATGCATTCCTCCATCTAAGGTATAAGAACAATGTGTTAATAGATGGAAAGACCCATCCTGAAAAGTACACAGTGGAGAGCAACTACAATATGCACTGTCTGGAGATTATCAAGTATGTATCTGTTAGTTATACTGTGTATATATGCACTGTCTGGAGATTAACAAGTATGTATCTGTTAGTTATACTGTATATATGCACTGTCTGGAGATTATCAAGTATGTATCTGTTAGTTATACTGTATATATGCACTGTCTGGAGATTATCAAGTATGTATCTGTTAGTTATACTGTATATATGCACTGTCTGGAGATTATCAAGTATGTATCTGTTAGTTATACTGTATATATGCACTGTCTGGAGATTATCAAGTATGTATCTGTTAGTTATA
Organism: Dallia pectoralis; assembly: GCA_029465975.1. Lineage (NCBI taxonomy): Eukaryota > Metazoa > Chordata > Actinopteri > Esociformes > Umbridae > Dallia > Dallia pectoralis. Next base: position 55,766 of record CM055732.1, on the reverse strand, counting down.
CTGTATATATGCACTGTCTGGAGATTATCAAGTATGTATCTGTTAGTTATACTGTATATATGCACTGTCTGGAGATTATCAAGTATGTATCTGTTAGTTATACTGTATATATGCACTGTCTGGAGATTAACAAGTATGTATCTGTTAGTTATACTGTATATATGCACTGTCTGGAGATTATCAAGTATGTATCTGTTAGTTATACTGTATATATGCACTGTCTGGAGATTATCAAGTATGTATCTGTTAGTTATACTGTATATATGCACTGTCTGGAGATTATCAAGTATGTATCTGTTAGTTATACTGTATATATGCACTGTCTGGAGATTATCAAGTATGTATCTGTTAGTTATACTGTATATATGCACTGTCTGGAGATTATCAAGTATGTATCTGTTAGTTATACTGTATATATGCACTGTCTGGAGATTATCAAGTATGTATCTGTTAGTTATACTGTATATATGCACTGTCTGGAGATTAACAAGTATGTATCTGTTAGTTATACTGTATATATGCACTGTCTGGAGATTATCAAGTATGTATCTGTTAGTTATACTGTATATATATCCACTGTCTGGAGATTATCAAGTACGTATCTGTTAGTTATACTGTATATATGCACTGTCTGGAGATTATCAAGTATGTATCTGTTAGTTATACTGTATATATGCACTGTCTGGAGATTATCAAGTATGTATCTGTTAGTTATACTGTATATATGCACTGTCTGGAGATTATCAAGTATGTATCTGTTAGTTATACTGTATATATGAACTGTCTGGAGATTATCAAGTATGTATCTGTTAGTTATACTGTATATATGCACTGTCTGGAGATTATCAAGTATGTATCTGTTAGTTATACTGTATATATGCACTGTCTGGAGATTATCAAGTATGTATCTGTTAGTTATACTGTATATATGCACTGTCTGGAGATTATCAAGTATGTATCTGTTAGTTATACTGTATATATGCACTGTCTGGAGATTAACAAGTATGTATCTGTTAGTTATACTGTATATATGCACTGTCTGGAGATTAACAAGTATGTATCTGTTAGTTATACTGTATATATGCACTGTCTTGAGATTATAAAGTATGTATCTGTTAGTTATACTGTATATATGCACTGTCTGGAGATTAACAAGTATGTATCTGTTAGTTATACTGTATATATGCACTGTCTGGAGATTATCAAGTATGTATCTGTTAGTTATACTGTATATATGCACTGTCTGGAGATTATCAAGTATGTATCTGTTAGTTATACTGTATATATGCACTGTCTGGAGATTATCAAGTATGTATCTGTTAGTTATACTGTATATATGCACTGTCTGGAGATTATCAAGTATGTATCTGTTAGTTATACTGTATATATGCACTGTCTGGAGATTATCAAGTATGTATCTGTTAGTTATACTGTATATATGCACTGTCTGGAGATTATCAAGTATGTATCTGTTAGTTATACTGTATATATGCACTGTCTGGATACATACTAATATCCATGTTCTCTATGTGAATATAATATCCATGTGAATATATTATCCATGTGAATATAATATCCATGTTCTCTACGTGAATATATTATCCATCTGAATATATTATCCATGTAAATATAATATCCATGTTCTCTATGTGAATATATTATCCATGTGAATATAATATCCATGTTCTCTATGTGAATATAATATCCATGTGAATATATTATCCATCTGAATATATTATCCATGTAAATATAATATCCATGTTCTCTATGTGAATATAATATCCATGTGAATATAATATCCATGTTCTCTATGTGAATATAATATCCATGTGAATATATTATCCATCTGAATATATTATCCATGTAAATATAATATCCATGTTCTCTATGTGAATATATTATCCATGTAAATATAATATCCATGTTCTCTATGTGAATATATTATCCATGTGAATATAATATCCATGTTCTCTATGTGAATATAATATCCATGTGAATATATTATCCATCTGAATATATTATCCATGTAAATATAATATCCATGTTCTCTATGTGAATATAATATCCCTGTTTTATCTGTTCTTTGTAGCTGTGATTTCCTGGACACAGCTCAGTATCGAGCATCAGCTCTTAACATCAAAGGAGAGAGATCCTACTTAGCTACTGTGGTGATCAAGAGTATGTTACCAAGGCCTCTGCACTAAATGTCACTCTAATGTGTTTCTTCAATCTGATCCTGTTTTGTTCTTGTCATCTTACTGATCTAGCAAAAATATTTAGATTTTGCTTAATGTGTGTCGTCATGTAAATCTGTCATAATAGTTAACATTTAATTGTATTCTTTATCAGGGTTTCAGGAAGAAAGAGAGCGAGGACTTCTAGATGCTAAACCACGTGCGTATCCGAGTATATGTCTCTGTATTATAATGTCAGTCTATCTAGATGTCTGTCTCTGTATTATCATGTCAGTCTATCTAGATGTCTGTCTCTGTATTATCATGTCAGTCTAGATGTCTGTCTCTGTATTATCATGTCAGTCTATATCTAGATGTCTGTCTCTGTATTATGATGTCAGTCTATCTAGATGTCTGTCTCTGTATTATCATGTCAGTCTATCTAGATGTCTGTCTATCTAGATGTCTGTCTCTGTATTATCATGTCAGTCTATCTAGTATTATCATGTCAGTCTATCTAGATGTCAGTCTATCTAGATGTCTGTCTCTGTATTATCATGTCAGTCTATCTAGATGTCTGTCTCTGTATTATCATGTCAGTCTATCTAGATGTCTGTCTCTGTATTATCATGTCAGTCTATCTAGATGTCTGTCTCTGTATTATCATGTCAGTCTATCTAGATGTCAGTCTATCTAGATGTCTGTCTCTATTATCATGTCAGTCTATCTAGATGTCTGTCTCTGTATTATCATGTCAGTCTATCTAGATGTCTGTCTCTGTATTATCATCAGTATGTCAGTCTATCTAGATGTCTGTCTCTGTATTATCATGTCAGTCTATCTAGATGTCTGTCTCTGTATTATCATGTCTATCATGTCTGTCTATCTAGATGTCTGTCTCTGTATTATCATGTCAGTCTATCTAGA
>CM055732.1:18616-52165 GCA_029465975.1 Dallia pectoralis | reverse complement strand
GCACTCATAACATCACTAATGAACACTGGCGCAACCCGGTTGGTTGCGTGTCCTGCTCAGGCAGACAAAAGCTACGAAATATACATGAATCAATAGATTGATTGGCTTGGTTGAATTTGAATGAACTAGAAAAAAGAGGTAGGCCTACGTTTATAGAAATATATGTTTTACTAAATAAACAGAACGAAAATATAAAAGCAGGAATTGATTAATGTATCTACCGGGTAACAGCAGAATATACTGACGGTGACCAATATACAAACTGTGTTGTAAATACGTGTTTCATTGTCTATAGTGCATAGTTACTGGGCTGTAATTACTATAATACATTTCTACAAATGTAAATGATCGAATTAGCACACTGTAGCCTAATGTTTTATTTCAACAGTCTGTGTTGCAATATATACGTGACCAATCATGCGCAAATCATTTGATTGCGCATTAACCTAGTCTAAAATGTTTAGCATTTTATTACATCAAAATAGGACATACAGTTTGATGGATTTTCATTTATTAGTCTTTAGAAATTTAAATATATAGCCTGTGCATTTTTGTCATGGTTTTAATTTTGTATTGTATGGCTACATAAGACAATAAATAGGCTACATACTATTTTACAGTAAAATGTTTTACTGCATAATTCACAATTCATTTTAATTCAGGATGATAACACAGTAGAATCTGTCTGATGCTGTAGATGGATGGCAGGTTACACAGTGAATGGATGGTGAAGCTGCGGATGAGAATGAGTGCTTCTTTGCACCGTGCACTTCCATTAAATATACACGTGATTAAAATATGCTACTTTAACATTTTTTCCCTTTTATGTTTTGTTACCTTATGTAACTATATAATAAGCATATATATATATATATATGTATACACATTTTATTATTGCCATTTTCTGGCCCACGATTAACTTATAATTGACAAATTACAAAACAAAACGCTGGCCTCTATTTAATTCAAGGTCTGATGTGGCCCCTGAGTTGGAAATGTTTGTCCTCCCTGGTCTATAGTCTAAGACAGAGTATTGTAGAAACAAAAGGTCTCTACCTTTAGCCAGGTCTTCCTCTTCTTTGTTATTGGTAAAGATGGACGGATCCTTGGCCACTAAAGATGGACTGGATTTAGCTTGCTCTGCTGCCTGAAAAAACACAAATAAAAGATCATAAGAAAGGAACCGTGCAACAATGCACATATTATCTCCTCATAACCATAGTGTACACTTTATAATAATGCACATATTATCTCCTCATAACCATAGTGTGCCCATGCGGCAAAGGCCCCAGCGTGCTTAATTTCACAAGCGTTGATGCGATATAATGCCATATGGTCTGATGAGAACCAGCTGTATATAGATGGGTAACATGAGCCCATTCTTCACTCACCTGAGAGCCCACAGCTGGAAATGTGACCCCCTGCTCTGGAGGTTCATGATCATGGCTGAGATCGGACTGAGCTGAGGGTCTCTCCTGAAGTCCCTCCGCCCACTCCACCATCAAAGCCTTCAGCTTTTCACAAACCTTAGGGTGACCCTGGACAGAAAAACACACTTAGTAGGGTTAGGGTTACACATACTGATGGCATTACACACATGCTGAGTAGGGTTACACATACGGGTAGGGTTACACATACTGAGTGGGTTACACATATGGTAGAGTTGCATACTGAGTAGGGTTACACACATACTGATGGCGTTACACACATACTGAGTAGCGTTACACATGCAAGGTAGGGTGCACACATACTGAGTAGGGTTACACATACTGGGTAGGGTTAGGGTTACATGCTGGTAGGGTTACACATACTGAGTAGGATTACACATGCTGAGTAGGGTTACACATACTGAGTAGGGTTAGGGTTACATACTGAGTAGGGTTACACATACTGGTAGGTTTACACATACTGGGTAGGGTTACACATACTGGTAGGGTTACACATACTGAGTAGGGTTACATGCAATTGGGGTTACACATGCTGAGTAGGGTTAGGGTCACACATACTGAGTAGGGTTAGAGAAGGTCACACATACTGGGTAGGGTTGGGTTATATACTGGGTAGTTACACATACTGAGTGGGGTTAGGGTTACACATACTGAGTGGGGTTACACATGCTGAGTAGGGTTAGGGTTAAACATCGGAGTAGGCTTACGGCTACCGCTACTGAGTAGGGTTACACATACTGAGTGAGTTGCACATACTGATGAGTTACACATACTGAGTAGGGTTACACATACTGAGTAGATTTTGCTAGGTAGGGTTACACATGTGCTGGGTAGGGTTAGGGTCACACATACTGAGTAGGGTTAGGGTTACATATACTGGTAGGAGTTACACATACTGAGTAGGGTTGGGGTTACACATACTAGTAGGGTTACACATACTGGTGAGTTAGGGTTAAACATACGAGGTAGGCTTACGGTCACACATACTGAGTTGGGTTAGTCACACATACTGAGTAGGGTTACACACACTGAGTAGGGTTACGGTCACATACTGAGTAGAGGGTTACACATACTGAGTAGGGTTACAGTCCCACACATACTGAGTAGGGTTACGGTCACACACATACTGAGTAGGGTTACGGTCACACATATGAGTAGGATTACACATACTGGTAGGGTCACACACACTGAGTAGGGTTACGGTCACACATACTGAGTAGGGTTAGGGTCACACATACTGAGTGAGGTTACACACACTGAGTAGGGTTACACACACTGGTAGGGTTACACATACTGAGTGAGGTTACACATGCTGAGTAGGGTTACATGCTGAGTAGGGTTACATGCTGGTAGGGTTACATACTGGGTATTAAATTTACAAAACCACAATATTGTTTTGCACAAACAATTATCTGGTGGATATTATGTTACATTAAAAATAATAATGGAAATACAGACCTTGTTTTAAGCGTTGCTGACTTCACTGCTTGAGCTCTCTAGAACACACTTCTAGATGGAATATTTTCCCACAATTAGAAACACACATATATAAGGCTGTTAGGAAAAATAACGTTTACACTACTTATTCATTTCAGGCTCACATGCATGCATTCATTTGTGTTTTTGTCTACATGCATGCATTCATTTGTGTGTGTGTGTGTGTCTGCATGCATGCATGCATTAATTTGTACTGCTTCTTGTGTCTGTGTGTGCGGTCTGCATGTTTGCGTGTGTTGGCATGTGTGTTTCGGGCATGTGTTTGTTGGCGTGTGTCTGCTTGTCTGTGTGTCTGCTCGGTGTATGGCTGTGTACAGTGTGGCCTGCCTGTGTATGGCTGTGTACAGGTGTGTCTCTACTGCATGTGTGTCTCAGTGTTGGGGTGTAACAGTCAGTTTATCTGTTTTGTAGTGTGCGTTTGTCAGAGAAAGCCACCAGTGAGATGAACACAGCAGAGACTGGGGCTCATTCCGGGATATCTGTGACAAGAGCTCACAGTCACGCACTGTCAGCTTAATATATATATATATATATATATATATATATATCTATCTATATCTTTTTTTTTAATCCTTATTTTACTCAGGTGGTGGGCCGATTGAGAAAAAAATCTCATTTACACGGCGACCTGGCCAAGATAAGGAAAATGCGCAAGACAACATAGAGTTACAATAAGTACACAGAACACAGGAGTGCAAATTACAAATTACAAAGTCAAAGTATTTTATTGTCATGTGTACAGAATGACTTGCATCAAGCAAAATGAAATTTATGACATAAAAGCAACAACTACGTAGTTAGAAGAATAAAAATAAAAACAGAATTACAACAATATACAGAATGTACGTAGCTACAATATATCCAAAATGAAGTGAGAATATGGGCAGTATGCAAGCCTTAAATACTATGAAATATACTGTAATAAAAGGGATGTGTTGCCAGTAGTGGATACATGGATAGTAAACCAGTGTTATTGAGAGTCTGATGGTCTGAGGATAGAAACTGTTCTTTAGGGAAGTGCGTGGTACCAATGCTGTGGTAACGTCGACCAGATGGGAGAAAGAGGAACAAGCGTATGGCCTGGGTGGCTGTTGTCCTTAATGATACAGTGAGACAATAAGGGCAATACAGGGTCAAGTAAAACAGGATGAGGTATATGTGGATCGGTTGAGCAGCATAGATAAGGCACTAGCAACATATTTTCCAATATAAAAGTACAATGAGTATCATTTTACTGGATATTCAAAGATTAAAGTGTGTCTAGCAGGTAGATCATATGAGTGCATGGATTATATGACCGGGATTATGGGCAAGAGACGAGAATACCTGAGCAAATAAGAGTAATACATGAAAGTTAACAGGTATGACAATAGTGCAGGAGAGAGATGTCCGCTGCGCAAGGAGGGTATAGCATATGAGAGAATTTGAAGACAGTTAGCAGGTACATAGATCGGACAGGTGCTCAGACAGGAGTAGCTTCTTAGATCAACTGCTAGATGAGGGTTTCAAGTTTTAGGTTTTGCAGTTCATTCCAGTCGTTCGCTGCCGAATGGTGCAGGCTTTTGGGGTGACTAAGGCGATACCTACTAGAGTGTAGACTGCGGTGGCTAGAGCAGTGGTAACTAGAGCTAAGGTACAGTAAGACTCCTGCCTAGCAGGGACTCTTGTAGACAATATATCAGTTAATTACTGTCACACAGTCAATATATATTAGTTAATTACTGTCTCACACTGGGTCAGTCATTTATCAGTTAGTTAATAATACACAGTCAATATATATCAGTTAATTACTCTCACACACTGGGTCAGTCAATATTTATCAGGGTAATTACTGTCACACAGTCAATATATATCAGTTAATTACTGTCCTACAGTCAATATACATCAGATAATTACTGTCTTGTAGCCACATTTATCAGTTAGTTACTGTCACACAGTCAATATACATCAGATAATAACTTCGCAGTCAATATTTATCAGTTAATTACTGTCTCAAGTAGTCAATATATATGAATTAATTAATGTCTCCACACTGGGTCAGTCAATATATATCAGTTAGTTACTGTCATACAGTCAATATATATCCGTTAATTACTGTCCATAGCAATATATATCAGTTAGTTTAGTTACTGTCACACAGTCAATATATATCAGTTAATTACTGTCTCGCAGTCAAGTATATCAGTTAATTACTGTCTCACACTGGGTCAGTCAATATATAGGTGCTGGTCATATAATTAGAATATCATCAAAAAGTTGATTTATTTCAGTAATTCCATTCAAAAAGTGAAACGTGTATAATATATACATTCATTCCACACAGACTGATATATTTCAAGTGTTCATTCCTTTTAATATTTATGATTATTACTGTCAACTAAAGAAAACCCCAAAATCAGAAAAATGTGGATATTGTGAAAAGGTTCAATATTGAAGACACCTGGTATTACACTCTAATTATCTAATACTCTCAAAACACCTGCAAAGGCCTTTACAAATGGTCTCTCAGTCTAGTTCTGTGGGCTACACAATCATGGGAAGGATCAGTTGACTTGACAGCTGTCCAAAAGATGACCATTGACACCTTGCACAAGGAGGGCAAGACACAAAAGGTCATTGCTAAAGAGGCTAGCTGTTCACAGAGCTCTGTGTCCAAGCACATAAATAGAGAGGCGAAGGAAGGAAAAGATGTGGTAGAAAGTGTACAAGCAATAGGGATAATCGCACTTCTGGAGAGGATTGTAAACAAAACCCATTAAAAATGTGGGGAGATTCACAGACTGACTGGTAGCGGAGTCAGTGCTTCAAGAACTACCACGCACAGACGTATGCAAGACATGGGTTTCAGCTGTCCATGCTCATACTTTCATGTTCATACTTTTTAGTTGGTCAACATTTCTAAAACTCCTTTTGTATTGGTCTTAAGTAATATTCAAATTTTCGAGATACTGAATTTGGGATTTCCATTCGTTTTCAGTTTTTCATCACAATTAAATTAAATAAACATTTGAAATATATCAGTCTGGGTGTAATGAATGCATATAATATCCAAGTTTTACTTTTGAATGGAATTACTGAAATAAATCAACTTTTTCATGATATTCTAATTATATGACCAGCACCTGTATATTGACTGACCCAGTGTGTGACTGCAATTAACTGATACTCAATACTTAGCCAGGAGCACTGTTCTAGCTGCAGTCCATTTTGTAAATCTCCCCACATCTTTGGAATGGGTTTTGTTTCACAATCCTCTCCAGGGTGAGGTTATCACTATTGCTTGTACACTTTTTCTCTCTAGCCCAGGACCTGGTATTGTAGTAGTAGGGTGTGCGATATGACGATATTTAATCGTGACGATTAAAATGTCTCCACGATTCACTTTTTCGGAAATATCGTAGAATCGCGCTCCAGTGCACGTTCAATTAGATGCAGATCTATGGCGTTTTTTCAGCTACGTATCAACATGCAATGCGCGGTGCGCTAGATGTCAGCGTGTTAACACTAGAAGCGCCAACAGCCCATGCCCGCGGGCGTTGCAGTTAGTAATTAAAATAAATATATAATGTTGAAAAGCTACAGCCTCGTTCTTCCATGACTTTTCCTAAATACGTGCATTTTACCTTGTCCCGTTTCAGAAACTGGATGCGTTTTGGTCTGATCTCGTTTTGGTCCGATCTATATTGGACACCGTTTTGGTCTGGTCTATATGAAACTGGGTCCGTTTTTGGTCTGGTCTATATAAAACTGGATGCGTTTTGGTCTGGTCTGAAACTTGTCTGGTCTACATGAAACTTGACGCGTTTTGGTCCGATCTATATGAAACTGGATATATGTAACCGATTAATTTGCTGCGGTCTCATGTGCACTCATAACATCACTAATGAACACTGTGCGCAGTGCAACCGGTTAGTATGCGTGTCCTGCTCAGGCAGACAAAAGCTGCGAGATATACATAGATAATAGATTGATTGGCTTGGTTGAATTTGAATGAACTAGAAAAAGAGGTAGGCCTACGTTTATAAAGAAATATATGTTTTACTAAATAAACAGAACGAAAATATAAAACGAAATTGATTAATGTATCTACCGGGTAACAGCAGAATATACCCGACCGTGACCAATATACAAACTGTGTTGTAAAATACGTGTTTCATTGTCTATAGTGCCTTAGTTACTGGGCTGTAATTACTATAATACATTTTACAAATGTAAATGATCAAATTATACACTGTAGCCTAATGTTTTTATTTCAACAGTCTGTGTTGCAATATATACGGCCAATCATGCGCAAATCATTTGATTGCGCGTCGCTTGTGATCTAAAATGTTTTAGCATTTATTACATCAAAATAGGACATACAGTTTGATTGATTTTAATTTATTCGATCTTTAGAAATTTAAATATCATAGCCTGTGCATTTTAAAATCATGGTTTTAATTTTGTATTGTATGGCTACATAAGACAATAAATAGGCTACATACTATTTTAGTAAAATGTTTTACTGCATAATTCACAATTCATTTAATTCAGGATGATAACACAGTAGATCATCTGATGCTGTAGATGGATGGCAGGTTACACAGTGAATGGATGGTGAAGCTGCGGATGAGAATGAAGGTGCTTCTTTGCACCATTGCACTTCCTTTAAATATACACGTGATTAAAATATGCTACTTTAATTTTTTTTTCCTTTTATGTTTTGTTACCTTGTAACGCTATATTCTTTAAATGGAGATATAATTTGCTTGTATTGCAGCTCAGTAATTAGCAAAATAGTCTTAAAAAGCAACATGAAAAAGAATCGTGATAAAATCGTGAATCGTGATTTTTCCTGAAAAAATCGTGATATGATATTTTTCCCATATCGCCCACCCCTACCATGTGTTTCTAATTGTGGGAAAATATTCCATCTAGAAGTGTGTTCTAGAGAGTTTGCCAGTGAAGTCAGCAACGCTTTTAAACAAGGTCTGTATTTCCATTATTATTTTTAATGTAACATAATATCCACTCAGATAATTGTTTGTGCAAAACAATATTGTGGTTTTGTAAATTTGGCTTACTCAGTATGTGTAACCCTACTCAGCATGTGTAACTCCTACTCAGCATGTGTAACCCTACTCAGCATGTAACCCTACTCAGTATGTGTAACCCTACTCAGTGTGTGTAACCCTACTCAGTGTGTAACCCTACTCAGTATGTGACCCTAACCCTACTCAGTATGTGTGACCGTAACCCTACTCAGTGTGTGTGACCCTACCAGTCATGTGTAATCCTACTCAGTATGTGTGACCCGTAACCCTACTCAGTATGTGTGACCGTAACCCTACTCAGTATAATGTAACCGTAACCTCCTACTCAGTATGTAACCCCACTCAGTATGTGTGACCGTAACCCTACTCAGTGTGTGTAACCCTACTCAGTATGTGTGACCCTAACCCAACTCAGTATGTGTGACCGTAAGCCTACTCCGTATGTTTAACCCTAACCCTATCAGTATGTGACCTTAACCCTACTCAGTATGTGTAACCCTAACCCTACTCAGTATGTAACCCTAACCCTACTCAGTATAATGTAACCCTAACCCTACTCAGTATGTGTGACCCTAACCCTACTCATAATGTAACCCTACTCAGTATGTAACCCTACTCAGTATGTGTAACCCTACTCAGCATAACCCTACTCAGTATGTGTAACCCTACTCAGTATGTGTAACCCTACTCAGTATGTGTAGCCGTAAGCCTATCCGTATGTTTAACCCTAACCCTACTCAGTATGTGACCCTAACCCTACTCAGTATGTGTAACCCTATACTCAGTATGTAACACTAACCCTAACCCTCAGTTATGTGACCCTAACCCTACTCAGTATGTGTGACCCTAACCCTACTCAGCATGTGACCCTAACCCTACTCAGCATGTGTAACCCTACTCAGTATGTAACCCTACTCAGTATGTAACACTACTCAGTATGTGTAAATAACTCAGTATGTAACACTACTCAGTATGTGTAACCCTAACCCTACTCAGTATGTGTAACCCTACTCAGCATGTAATCCTACTCAGTATGTAACCCTACTCAGCATGTAACCCTAACCCTACTCAGTATGTGTAACCCTACTCAGTATGTGTAACTCCTAACACAGCATGTAATAATACTCAACACTATGTGTAACGCTACTCAGTATGTAACCCTACTCAGTATGTAACCCTACTCAGTATGTGTAACCCTACCAGTATGTAACTTCTACTCCGTATGTAACCCTACTCAGCATGTGTAACGCTTACTCAGTATGTGTAATCCTAACCCTACTAAGTGTTTTTTCTGTCCAGGGTCACCCTTAAGGTTTGTGAAAAAGCTGAAGGCTTTGATGGTGTGGAGTGGGCGGAGGACTTCAGGAGACCAGCTCAGCCTGATCTCAGCCATGACAAGAACCTCCGTGAGCAGGGGGTCATGCATTTCCAGCTGTGGGGCTCTCAGGTGAGTGAAGAATGGGCTCATGTTACCCATCTATATACAGCTGGTTCTCATCAGACCATATGGCATTGAGGCATTTCCATCAACGTTTGTGAAATTCACGCGGGGCCTTGTCATGAAGGGTACACTATGGTTATGAGGAGATAATATGTGCATTATTATAAAGTGTACACTATGGTTATGAGGAGATAATATGTGCATTGTTGCACGGTTCCTTTTTATGATCTTTTTTATTTGTGTTTTTCAGGCAGCAGAGCAAGCTAAATCCAGTCCATCTTTAGTGCCAAGGATCCGCCCATCTTTACCAATAACAAAGAAGAGGAAGACCTGGCTAAAGGTAGAGACCTTTGTTTCTAAGCAATACTCTGTCTTAGACTATAGACCAGGGGAGGACAAACATTTCAACTCAGGGGCCACATCAGGACCTTGAAATTAAATAGAGGGCCACGTTTGTTTTGTAATTTGTCAATTATAAGTTAATCGGGGCCAGAAAATGGCAATAATAAAATGTGTATACATATATATATATATATGCTTAATATATAGCGTTACAAGGTAACAAAACATAAAAGGGAAAAAAAAATTAAAGTAGCATATTTTAATCACGTGTATATTTAATGGAAGTGCAATGGTGCAAAGAAGCACCTTCATTCTCATCCGCAGCTTCACCATCCATTCACTGTGTAACCTGCCATCCATCTACAGCATCAGATGATCTACTGTGTTATCATCCTGAATTAAATGAATTGTGAATTATGCAGTAAAACATTTTACTAAAATAGTATGTAGCCTATTTATTGTCTTATGTAGCCATACAATACAAAATTAAAACCATGATTTTAAATGCACAGGCTATGATATTTAAATTTCTAAAGATCGAATAAATGAAAATCCATCAAACTGTATGTCCTATTTGATGTAATAAATGCTAAAACATTTTAGATCACAAGCGACGCGCAATCAAATGATTTGCGCATGATTGGCCGTATATATTGCAACACAGACTGTTGAAATAAAAACATTAGGCTACAGTGTATAATTTGATCATTTACATTTGTAAAATGTATTATAGTAATTACAGCCCAGTAACTAAGGCACTATAGACAATGAAACACGATTTTACAACACAGTTTGTATATTGGTCACCGTCGGGTATATTCTGCTGTTACCCGGTAGATACATTAATCAATTTCGTTTTATATTTTCGTTCTGTTTATTTAGTAAAACATATATTTCTTTATAAACGTAGGCCTACCTCTTTTTTTCTAGTTCATTCAAATTCAACCAAGCCAATCAATCTATTATCTATGTATATCTCGCAGCTTTTGTCTGCCTGAGCAGGACACGCAAACTAACCGGTTGCGCGAGAGTGTTCATTAGTGATGTTATGAGTGCACATGAGACAGCAGTGCAAATTAATCGGTTACATATATCCAGTTTCATATAGATCGGACCAAAACGCGTCAAGTTTCATGTAGACCAGACCAAAACGCCAAGTTTCATGTAGACCAGACCAAAACGCATCCAGTTTCATGTAGACCAGACCAAAACGCATCCAGTTTTATATAGACCAGACCAAAACGGATCCAGTTTCATACAGACCAGACCAAAACGGTGTCCAATATAGATCGACCAAAACGATCAGACCAAAACGCATCCAGTTTCTGAAAACGGGACAAGGTAAAATGCACGTATTTAGGAAAAGTCATGGAAGAACGAGGCTGTAGCTTTTCAACATTATATATTTATTTTAATTACTAACTGCAACGCCCGCGGGCATGGGCTGTTGGCGCTTCTAGTGTTAACACGCTGACATCTAGCGCACCGCGCATTGCATGTTGATACGTAGCTGAAAAACGCCATAGATCTGCATCTAATTGAACGTGCACTGAGCGATTCTACGATATTTCCGAAAAGTGAATCGTGGAGACATTTTAATAGTCCACGATTAAATATCGTCATATCGCACACCCCTACTTCCATGTCTCATGACAGCTCTGTAAACTCCCATGTCTTATGACAGCGCTGTAAACTCCCATGTCTTATGACAGCTCTGTAAACTCCTGTCTTATGACAGCGCTGTAAACTCCCATGTCTTATGACAGCGCCTGTAAACTTCCATGTCTTATGACAGCTCTGTAAACGTCCATGTCTTATGACAGCGCTGTAAACGTCCATGTCTTATGACAGCGCTGTAAACTTCCATGTCTTATGACAGCGCTGTAAACTTCCATGTCTTATGACAGCTCTGTAAACTCCCATGTCTTATGACAGCGCTGTAAACTCCCATGTCTTATGATAGCGCTGTAAACTTCCATGTGAAATAATGGCACTATTGGTGCACACGCTGTGCATAATATGATCAGTGCCATTAGCACATAATGTTTCATTAAGGTTTGTGATTGCACTAGATACTTTTCCAAGGTTGGGAACTCCTTTTAAATGTAGTTAATATCGATGTTCGGTCTCATTTTTCTTCTTTTGGCTACTACACATTCTCCTTTCCTCTTAACCTTTGTCATTCTCCTCTTCCTCCCCCAGCCATTGAGCTGTCTCCTGAAGGAGCAGCGTGGCCAGCCTCCTCTCTGGGTCTGGTCTGTACCCCCAGCACATCTCTACTCTCTTCCCAAAGGCCGGAGGGCAGAAAGGTCCGGCAATTTATGACTTTGAGGCTGCGGAAGACAATGAGTTAACTTTTTAAGTCTGAGAGATCATCACTATTCTGGATGACAGGTTAGTATATAGTATTTAGTATATAAACCAGTAATGGTTGTCATTCACTTCATTCTGAGACAGGTTAGTATATAGTATTTTATATATAAACTAGTAATGGTTGTCATTCACTATTATGGATGACAGGTTAGTATATAGTATTTATATTAGGGCCGCTTTATTTTAAAAATTAACTAATTAATCGCACAATCCTGTGATTAATCGCGATTAATCGCATTTTCTCCAAGTTGTTTGAAACAATGAAATAAATCAATTAACACAATGAAGTATATTTTAAATACATTATTTTATGATAGTCTCTCCTGTGAACAATACAGAATAGTCATTCTTATCAAATATAGCAACTTTATAAACAAAGTGTTGAAGTGCAAGTTATATATTTAAACCCTGAAGGTTATCAAAAATACTGGATCATCTTGCAATAGTCCAAAATGAAAATAAAACATTTTCAAAACAAAATGACAGTAAGGTGAAACCATCAATGTCAAAGATAGATTATTTTAAACTTAAGCCTATAGGCCAAAATAATTGCACTATATGTAAAGATGCCAGATTAATTTAAAAGAAGTCTATAACAGCCTTTGTAATATGAATGACAAACAGAATGAAGTGAAATTAAGTTTGGTTATGTCGGGTTGGTTAGGTCTCCATGAGAGTGACGCTCTCTGCTTTCTCCAGCAGGTTATGTCTCAAAACAATTGTTTTAGAGGGTAGATTGTATGATGGGGATCCCAATGCAATTGGAATGATTTATTTCAGTCCCTCGTCTTCTACTGTGTTTATCGGGCGGCAGTTTCTATCTATTTATCTAAAACACGGTTAACGATTACTTGTTTGGTCAAAAGCCCGATTTGGCACATTACTGCAGTAACGCGGATTGCAACATCAATAATGATCGGGGTGTTTCTGTCCTATATACTCTAGTAACGAAATAATGACCATGTGTTTGCTTATATGATAAACTAAAGACGAGCTGCTTCTATGGTATTTGAAATCGGTTTAGCAAACCGAAACCGAAACTTAATAAAGTGGTGCGTTAATTGCGTTTAAATTATTTTAACGTTAAACATTTGAAATTAACGCATCAGATTAACGCGTTAAATATCCCAGCCCTAATTTATATATAAACCAGTAATGGTTGTCATTCACTATTATGGATGACAGGTTAGTATAGTATTTTATATAAACCAGTAATGGTTGTCATTCACTATTATGGATGACAGGTTAGTATATAGTATTTATATATAAAACAGTAATGGTTGTTATTCACTATTCTGGATGACATGTTAGTATATAGTATTTATATATAAACCAGTAATGGTTGTCATTCACTATTCTGGATGACAGGTTAGTATAGTATTTATATATAAGCCAGTAATGGTTGTCATTCACTATTCTGGATGACAGGTTAGTATATAGTATTTATATATAAGCCAGTAATGGTTGTCATTCACTATTATGGATGACGGTTTAGTATATAGTATTTATATATACGTAATGGTTGTCATTCACTATTATGGATGACGGGTTAGTATATAGTATTTATATATAAACCAGTAATGGTTGTCATTCACTATTCTGGATGACAGGTTAGTATATAGTATTTATATATAAGCCAGTAATGGTTGTCATTCACTATTATGGATGACGGGTTAGTATATAGTATTTATATATAAACCAGTAATGGTTGTCATTCACTATTCTGGATGACGGGTTAGTATATAGTATTTATATATAAACCAGTAAATGGTTGTCATTCATCATTCTGATGACAGGTTAGTATAGTATTTATATATATACCAGTAATGGTTGTCATTCACTATTATGGATGACAGGTTAGTATATAGTATTTATATATAAGCCAGTAATGGTTGTCATTCACTATTCTGATGACAGGTTAGTATATAGTATTTATATATAAGCCAGTAATGGTTGTCATTCACTATTCTGATGACAGGTTAGTATAGTATTTATATATAAGCCAGTAATGGTGTCATTCACTATTATGGATGACAGGTTAGTATATAGTATTTATATATAAGCCAGTAATGGTTGTCATTCACTATTATGGATGACATGTTAGTATATAGTATTTATATATAAACCAGTAATGGTTGTCATTCACTATTCTGGATGACATGTTAGTATATAGTATTTATATATAAACTAGTAATGGTTGTCATTCACTATTCTGGATGACATGTTAGTATATAGTATTTATATATAAGCCAGTAATGGTTGTCATTCACTATTCTGGATGACAGGTTAGTATATAGTATTTATATATAAGTCAGTAATGGTTGTTATTCACTATTCTGATGACATGTTAGTATATAGTATTTATATAAACCAGTAATGGTTGTCATTCACTATTCTGATGACAGGTTAGTATATAGTATTTATATATAAGCCAGTAATGGTTGTCATTCACTATTCTGATGACAGGTTAGTATATAGTATTTATATATAAGCCAGTAATGGTTGTTATTCACTATTCTGATGACATGTTAGTATATAGTATTTATATATAAAACCAGTAATGGTTGTCATTCACTATTATGGATGACAGGTTAGTATATAGTATTTATATATAAGCCAGTAATGGTTGTCATTCACTATTCTGATGACAGGTTAGTATATAGTATTTATATATAAGCCAGTAATGGTTGTCATTCACTATTCTGATGACAGGTTAGTATATAGTATTTATATATAAACCAGTAATGGTTGTCATTCACTATTCTGATGACAGGTTAGTATATAGTATTTATATATAAGCCAGTAATGGTTGTCATTCACTATTCTGGATGACAGGTTAGTATATAGTATTTATATATAAAACCAGTAATGGTTGTCATTCACTATTCTGGATGACAGGTTAGTATATAGTATTTATATAAGCCAGTAATGGTTGTCATTCACTATTCTGGATGACAGGTTAGTATATAGTATTTATATATAAGCCAGTAATGGTTGTCATTCACTATTATGGATGACAGGTTAGTATATAGTATTTATATATAAGCCAGTAATGGTTGTCATTCACTATTATGGATGACATGTTAGTATATAGTATTTATATATAAACCAGTAATGGTTGTCATTCACTATTCTGATGACATGTTAGTATATAGTATTTATATATAAACCAGTAATGGTTGTCATTCACTATTCTGGATGACATGTTAGTATATAGTATTTATATAAACCAGTAATGGTTGTCATTCACTATTTCGATGACATGTTAGTATATAGTATTTTATATAAGCCAGTAATGGCTGTCATTCACTATTCTGGATGACAGGTTAGTATATAGTATTTATATATAAAATCCAGTAATGGTTGTCATTCACTATTATGGATGACAGGTTATATATAGTATTTATATATAAGCCAGTAATGGTTGTCATTCACTATTCTGATGACAGGTTAGTATATAGTATTTATATATAAGCCAGTAATGGTTGTCATTCACTATTCTGGATGACAGGTTAGTATATAGTATTTTATATATAAGCCAGTAATGGTTGTCATTCACTATTCTGATGACAGGTTAGTATATAGTATTTATATATAAGCCAGTAATGTGCCCTGTCATCAAATCCTATGGTTCTATACTTGTAAAACAGTTTTATTGTGTACCTTCATCTATGTGCCCTCTCAGGGATATGGGCTTTGGGTTAGGGACATTTGTCTAGTAGTGCTTCACATCTGCACTTTTAATTCTCACCACAATCTCTGAGACACATTTGTCTACTAGTACTTCTCATTGTCTATGTGTTGTGTACGTGGTGGTCGTGTTGTCTACGTGGTGGTCGTGTTGTCTACGTGGTGGTCGTGTTGTCTACGTGGTGGTCTTGTAGACTCACTCATCTCTGGCTCTGCAGTCAGATCAGCAGTTACAAAGTTTGAAGGGAAAAGTCCAACTCCCTGGTATGTTTCACCCTTCCACCAGTTGGGGTCACTATAACATAAAAAACAGCTAGTTAGTTTCACTGAGGTTGGAAACAGCTAGTTAGTTAACACAGACGTTGGTTAAACACTCAAATACAGTCGATTATTGAACAGTTGGGAACATCCACTTGGAAAGTAAAATGCATTGTTGGAAAAGCACCTTAGAGACTTGAAGCACAAAAATACAATGACAGGTCACAGATGGGGTTAAGGCCTTTATGTAAAATAGTCACCTAAAGATAAAGTCTGGGAGTGATCAATGTCATCTGGGAGTGATCAATGTCGTCTGGGAGTGATCAATGTCGTCTGGGAGTGATCAATGTCGTCTGGGAGTGATCAATGTCGTCTGGGAGTGATCAATGTCGTCTGGGAGTGTTCAATGTCGTCTGGGAGTGATCAATGTAGTCTGGGAGTGATCAATGTAGTCTGGGAGTGATCAATGTAGTCTGGGAGTGATCAATGTAGTCTGGGAGTGTTCAATGTTATTGGAATAAGCTTCATACTTTAAACGGGGCAGATTTTACAAGTATAGAAACCAACGGTTTTGATGAGAGGGCACATAGATGAAGGTACACAATAAAAACTGTTTTACAAGTATAGAACCATAGGATTTGATGACAGGGCACATTACTGGCTTATATATAAATACTATATACTAACCTGTCATCCAGAATAGTGAATGACAACCATTACTGGCTTATATATAAATACTATATACTAACCTGTCATCCAGAATAGTGAATGACAACCATTACTGGCTTATATATAAATACTATATACTAACCTGTCATCCAGAATAGTGAATGACAACCATTACTGGCTTATATATAAATACTATATACTAACCTGTCATCCATAATAGTGAATGACAACCATTACTGGTTTATATATAAATACTATATACTAACCTGTCATCCAGAATAGTGAATGACAACCATTACTGGCTTATATATAAATACTATATACTAACATGTCATCCAGAATAGTGAATGACAACCATTACTGGTTTATATATAAATACTATATACTAACATGTCATCCAGAATAGTGAATGACAACCATTACTGGTTTATATATAAATACTATATACTAACATGTCATCCAGAATAGTGAATGACAACCATTACTGGTTTATATATAAATACTATATACTAACATGTCATCCATAATAGTGAATGACAACCATTACTGGCTTATATATAAATACTATATACTAACCTGTCATCCATAATAGTGAATGACAACCATTACTGGCTTATATATAAATACTATATACTAACCTGTCATCCAGAATAGTGAATGACAACCATTACTGGCTTATATATAAATACTATATACTAACCTGTCATCCAGAATAGTGAATGACAACCATTACTGGTTTATATATAAATACTATATACTAACCTGTCATCCAGAATAGTGAATGACAACCATTACTGGCTTATATATAAATACTATATACTAACCTGTCATCCAGAATAGTGAATGACAACCATTACTGGTTTATATATAAATACTATATACTAACCTGTCATCCAGAATAGTGAATGACAACCATTACTGGCTTATATATAAATACTATATACTAACCTGTCATCCAGAATAGTGAATGACAACCATTACTGGCTTATATATAAATACTATATACTAACCTGTCATCCATAATAGTGAATGACAACCATTACTGGTTTATATATAAATACTATATACTAACATGTCATCCAGAATAGTGAATAACAACCATTACTGGCTTATATATAAATACTATATACTAACCTGTCATCCAGAATAGTGAATGACAACCATTACTGGCTTATATATAAATACTATATACTAACCTGTCATCCAGAATAGTGAATGACAACCATTACTGGTTTATATATAAATACTATATACTAACATGTCATCCAGAATAGTGAATAACAACCATTACTGGCTTATATATAAATACTATATACTAACCTGTCATCCAGAATAGTGAATGACAACCATTACTGGCTTATATATAAATACTATATACTAACATGTCATCCAGAATAGTGAATGACAACCATTACTGGTTTATATATAAATACTATATACTAACATGTCATCCAGAATAGTGAATGACAACCATTACTGGTTTATATATAAATACTATATACTAACATGTCATCCATAATAGTGAATGACAACCATTACTGGATTATATATAAATACTATATACTAACCTGTCATCCATAATAGTGAATGACAACCATTACTGGCTTATATATAAATACTATATACTAACCTGTCATCCAGAATAGTGAATGACAACCATTACTGGCTTATATATAAATACTATATACTAACCTGTCATCCAGAATAGTGAATGACAACCATTACTGGCTTATATATAAATACTATATACTAACCTGTCATCCATAATAGTGAATGACAACCATTACTGGTATATATATAAATACTATATACTAACCTGTCATCCATAATAGTGAATGACAACCATTACTGGTTTATATATAAATACTATATACTAACCTGTCATCCAGAATAGTGAATGACAACCATTACTGGTTTATATATAAATACTATATACTAACCCGTCATCCATAATAGTGAATGACAACCATTACTGGCTTATATATAAATACTATATACTAACCTGTCATCCAGAATAGTGAATGACAACCATTACTGGTTTATATATAAATACTATATACTAACCCGTCATCCATAATAGTGAATGACAACCATTACTGGCTTATATATAAATACTATATACTAACCCGTCATCCATAATAGTGAATGACAACCATTACTGGCTTATATATAAATACTATATACCAACCTGTCATCCAGAATAGTGAATGACAACCATTACTGGCTTATATATAAATACTATATACTAACCTGTCATCCAGAATAGTGAATGACAACCATTACTGGTTTATATATAAATACTATATACTAACATGTCATCCAGAATAGTGAATAACAACCATTACTGTTTTATATATAAATACTATATACTAACCTGTCATCCATAATAGTGAATGACAACCATTACTGGTTTATATAAAAATACTATATACTAACCTGTCATCCATAATAGTGAATGACAACCATTACTGGTTTATATATAAATTAGGGCTGGGATATTTAACGCGTTAATCTGATGCGTTAATTTCAAATGTTTAACGCGTTAAAATAATTTAACGCAATTAACGCACCACTTTATTAAGTTTCGGTTTCGGTTTGCTAAACCGATTTCAAATACCATAGAAGCAGCTCGTCTTTAGTTTATCATATAAAAGCAAACACATGGTCATTATTTACGTTACTAGAGAGTATATAGGACAGAAACACCCGATCATTATTGATGTTGCAATCCGCGTTACTGCAGTAATGTGCGCCAAATCGGGCTTTTGACCAAACAAGTAATCGTTAACCGATGTTTTAGATAAATAGATAGAAACTGCCGCCCGATAAACACAGTAGAAGACGAGGGACTGAAATAAATCATTCCAATTGCATTGGGATCCCCATCATACAATCTACCCTCTAAAACAATTGTTTTGAGACATAACCTGCTGGAGAAAGCAGAGAACGTCACTCTCATGGAGACCCTAACCAACCCGACATAACCAAACTTAATTTCACTTCATTCTGTTTGTCATTCATATTACAAAGGCTGTTATAGACTTCTTTTAAATTAATCTGGCATCTTTACATATAGTGCAATTATTTTGGCCTATAGGCTTAAGTTCTAAAATAATCTATCTTTGACATTGATGGTTTCACCTTACACTGTCATTTTGTTTTTGAAAATGTTTTATTTCATTTGGACTATTGCCAAGATGATCCAGTATTTTTGATAACCTTCAGGGTTTAAATATATAACTTGCACTTCAACACTTTGTTTATAAAGTTGCTATATTTGATAAGAATGACTATTCTGTATTGTTCACAGGAGAGACTATCATAAAATAATGTATTTAAAATATACTTCATTGTGTTAATTGATTTATTTCATTGTTTCAAACAACTTGGAGAAAATGCGATTAATCGCGATTAATCACAGGATTGTGCGATTAATTAGTTAATTTTTTTAAATAAATTGACGGCCCTAATATAAATACTATATACTAACCTGTCATCCATAATAGTGAATGACAACCATTACTGGTTTATATATAAATACTATATACTAACCTGTCATCCAGAATTAACAACCATATATAAATACTATATACTAACCTGTCATCCATAATAGTGAATGACAACCATTACTGGTTTATATATAAATACTATATACTAACCTGTCATCCAGAATAGTGATGATCTCTCCAGACTTAAAAGTTAACTCATTGTCTTCCGCAGCCTCAAAGTCATAAATTGCCCGGACCTTTCTGCCCTCCGGCCTTTGGGAAGAGAGTAGAGATGTGCTGGGGTACAGACCAGACCCAGAGAGGGGAGGCTGGCCACGCTGCTCCTTCAGAGACAGCTCAATGGCTGGGGGAGGAAGAGGGAGAATGACAAAGGTTAAGAGGGAAAGGAGGACGTGTAGTAGCCAAAGAAGAGAAAAATGAGGCAGACATCGATATTAACTACATTTAAAGGAGTTCCCAACCTTGGAAAAGTATCTAATTGCAATCACAAACCTTAATGAAACATTATGTGCTAATGGCACTGATCATATTATGCAAGCGTGTGCACCAATAGTGCCATTATTTCACATGGAAGTTTACAGCGCTATCATAAGACATGGGAGTTTACAGCGCTGTCATAAGACATGGGAGTTTACAGCGCTGTCATAAGACATGGAAGTTTACAGAGCTGTCATAAGACATGGAAGTTTACAGCGCTGTCATAAGACATGGACGTTTACAGCGCTGTCATAAGACATGGACGTTTACAGAGCTGTCATAAGACATGGAAGTTTACAGCGCTGTCATAAGACATGGAAGTTTACAGCGCTGTCATAAGACATGGACGTTTACAGCGCTGTCATAAGACATGGACGTTTACAGAGCTGTCATAAGACATGGAAGTTTACAGCGCTGTCATGAGACATGGAAGTAGGGGTGTGCGATATGACGATATTTAATCGTGGACTATTAAAATGTCTCCACGATTCACTTTTTCGGAAATATCGTAGAATCGCGCTCCAGTGCACGTTCAATTAGATGCAGATCTATGGCGTTTTTTCAGCTACGTATCAACATGCAATGCGCGGTGCTCTAGATGTCAGCGTGTTAACACTAGAAGCGCCAACAGCCCATGCCCGCGGGCGTTGCAGTTAGTAATTAAAATAAATATATAATGTTGAAAAGCTACAGCCTCGTTCTTCCATGACTTTTCCTAAATACGTGCATTTTACCTTGTCCCGTTTTCAGAAACTGGATGCGTTTTGGTCTGATCTCGTTTTGGTCCGATCTATATTGGACACCGTTTTGGTCTGGTCTGTATGAAACTGGATCCGTTTTGGTCTGGTCTATATAAAACTGGATGTGTTTTGGTCTGGTCTACATGAAACTGGATGTGTTTTGGTCTGGTCTACATGAAACTTGACGCGTTTTGGTCTGGTCTACATGAAACGTGACGCGTTTTGGTCCGATCTATATGAAACTGGATATATGTAACGGATTAAGCACTGCTGTCTCATGTGCACTCATAACATCACTAATGAACACTCTGCGCAGTGCAACCGGTTAGTTTGCGTGTCCTGCTCAGGCAGACAAAAGCTGCGAAATATACATAGATAATAGATTGATTGGCTTGGTTGAATTTGAATGAACTAGAAAAAAAGAGGTAGGCCTACGTTTATAAAGAAATATATGTTTTACTAAATAAACAGAACGAAAATATAAAACGAAATTGATTAATGTATCTACCGGGTAACAGCAGAATATACCCGACGGTGACCAATATACAAACTGTGTTGTAAAATACGTGTTTCATTGTCTATAGTGCCTTAGTTACTGGGCTGTAATTACTATAATACATTTTACAAATGTAAATGATCGAATTATACACTGTAGCCTAATGTTTTTATTTCAACAGTCTGTGTTGCAATATATACGGCCAATCATGCGCAAATCATTTGATTGCGCGTCGCTTGTGATCTAAAATGTTTTAGCATTTATTACATCAAAATAGGACATACAGTTTGATGGATTTTCATTTATTCGATCTTTAGAAATTTAAATATCATAGCCTGTGCATTTTAAAATCATGGTTTTAATTTTGTATTGTATGGCTACATAAGACAATAAATAGGCTACATACTATTTTAGTAAAATGTTTTACTGCATAATTCACAATTCATTTAATTCAGGATAACACAGTAGATCATCTGATGCTGTAGATGGATGGCAGGTTACACAGTGAATGGATGGTGAAGCTGCGGATGAGAATGAAGGTGCTTCTTTGCACCATTGCACTTCCATTAAATATACACGTGATTAAAATATGCTACTTTAACATTTTTTCCCTTTTATGTTTTGTTACCTTGTAACGCTATATATTAAGCATATATATATATATATGTATACACATTTTTATTATTGCCATTTTCTGGCCCACGATTAACTTATAATTGACAAATTACAAAACAAACGTGGCCCTCTATTTAATTTCAAGGTCCTGATGTGGCCCCTGAGTTGAAATGTTTGTCCTCCCCTGGTCTATAGTCTAAGACAGAGTATTGTAGAAACAAAAGGTCTCTACCTTTAGCCAGGTCTTCCTCTTCTTTGTTATTGGTAAAGATGGACGGATCCTTGGCCACTAAAGATGGACTGGATTTAGCTTGCTCTGCTGCCTGAAAAAACACAAATAAAAAAGATCATAAAAGAGAACCGTGCAACAATGCACATATTATCTCCTCATAACCATAGTGTACACTTTATAATAATGCACATATTATCTCCTCATAACCATAGTGTACCCTTCATGACAAGGCCCCCCGCGTGGCAATTTCACAAACGTTGATGGAAATGCCTCAATGCCATATGGTCTGATGAGAACCAGCTGTATATAGATGGGTAACATGAGCCCATTCTTCACTCACCTGAGAGCCCACAGCTGGAAATGTGACCCCCTGCTCACGGAGGTTCTTGATCATGGCTGAGATCAGGCTGAGCTGAGGGTCTCTCCTGAAGTCCTCCGCCCACTCCACCATCAAAGCCTTCAGCTTTTCACAAACCTTAGGGTGACCCTGGACAGAAAAACACACTTAGTAGGGTTAGGGTTACACATACTGAGTAGCGTTACACATGCTGAGTAGGGTTACACATACGGAGTAGGGTTACACATACTGAGTAGGGTTACACATACTGAGTAGGGTTACACATACTGAGTAGGGTTACACATACTGAGTAGCGTTACACATACTGAGTAGCGTTACACATGCTGAGTAGGGTTACACATACTGAGTAGGGTTACACATACTGAGTAGGGTTAGGGTTACACATGCTGAGTAGGGTTACACATACTGAGTAGGATTACACATGCTGAGTAGGGTTACACATACTGAGTAGGGTTAGGGTTACACATACTGAGTAGGGTTACACATACTGAGTAGGTTTACACATACTGAGTAGGGTTACACATACTGAGTAGGGTTACACATACTGAGTAGGGTTACACATACTGAGTAGGGTTACACATGCTGAGTAGGGTTAGGGTCACACATACTGAGTAGGGTTAGGGTCACACATACTGAGTAGGGTTAGGGTTACATATACTGAGTAGGGTTACACATACTGAGTAGGGTTAGGGTTACACATACTGAGTAGGGTTACACATACTGAGTAGGGTTAGGGTTAAACATACGGAGTAGGCTTACGGCTACACATACTGAGTAGGGTTACACATACTGAGTAGGGTTACACATACTGAGTAGGGTTACACATACTGAGTAGGGTTACACATACTGAGTAGGGTTACACATACTGAGTAGGGTTACACATGCTGAGTAGGGTTAGGGTCACACATACTGAGTAGGGTTAGGGTTACATATACTGAGTAGGGTTACACATACTGAGTAGGGTTAGGGTTACACATACTGAGTAGGGTTACACATACTGAGTAGGGTTAGGGTTAAACATACGGAGTAGGCTTACGGTCACACATACTGAGTTGGGTTACGGTCACACATACTGAGTAGGGTTACACACACTGAGTAGGGTTACGGTCACACATACTGAGTGGGGTTACACATACTGAGTAGGGTTACGGTCACACATACTGAGTAGGGTTACGGTCACACATACTGAGTAGGGTTACGGTCACACATACTGAGTAGGATTACACATACTGAGTAGGGTCACACACACTGAGTAGGGTTACGGTCACACATACTGAGTAGGGTTAGGGTCACACATACTGAGTAGGGTTACACACACTGAGTAGGGTTACACACACTGAGTAGGGTTACACATACTGAGTAGGGTTACACATGCTGAGTAGGGTTACACATGCTGAGTAGGGTTACACATGCTGAGTAGGGTTACACATACTGAGTAAGCCAAATTTACAAAACCACAATATTGTTTTGCACAAACAATTATCTGAGTGGATATTATGTTACATTAAAAATAATAATGGAAATACAGACCTTGTTTAAAACGTTGCTGACTTCACTGGCAAACTCTCTAGAACACACTTCTAGATGGAATATTTTCCCACAATTAGAAACACATGCTCCAAGAAGCTGTTAGGAAAAACACGTTTACACTACTTATTAATTATACATCTTCCCGCAGTTTGACATGCATTAATATTTGTAGATGTAGTAACTAAAGTACTTATGGTCCATAATATATATATATAGGGTAGGGGTGGGCGATATGGGAAAAATATCATATCACGATTTTTTCAGGAAAAATCACGATTCACGATTTTATCACGATTCTTTTTCATGTTGCTTTTTAAGACTATTTTGCTAATTACTGAGCTGCAATACAAGCAAATTATATCTCCATTTAAAGAATATAGCGTTACAAGGTAACAAAACATAAAAGGGAAAAAAAAATTAAAGTAGCATATTTTAATCACGTGTATATTTAAAGGAAGTGCAATGGTGCAAAGAAGCACCTTCATTCTCATCCGCAGCTTCACCATCCATTCACTGTGTAACCTGCCATCCATCTACAGCATCAGATGATCTACTGTGTTATCATCCTGAATTAAATGAATTGTGAATTATGCAGTAAAACATTTTACTAAAATAGTATGTAGCCTATTTATTGTCTTATGTAGCCATACAATACAAAATTAAAACCATGATTTTAAAATGCACAGGCTATGATATTTAAATTTCTAAAGATCGAATAAATTAAAATCAATCAAATTGTATGTCCTATTTTGATGTAATAAATGCTAAAACATTTTAGATCACAAGCGACGCGCAATCAAATGATTTGCGCATGATTGGCCGTATATATTGCAACACAGACTGTTGAAATAAAAACATTAGGCTACAGTGTATAATTTGATCATTTACATTTGTAAAATGTATTATAGTAATTACAGCCCAGTAACTAAGGCACTATAGACAATGAAACACGTATTTTACAACACAGTTTGTATATTGGTCACGGTCGGGTATATTCTGCTGTTACCCGGTAGATACATTAATCAATTTCGTTTTATATTTTCGTTCTGTTTATTTAGTAAAACATATATTTCTTTATAAACGTAGGCCTACCTCTTTTTCTAGTTCATTCAAATTCAACCAAGCCAATCAATCTATTATCTATGTATATCTCGCAGCTTTTGTCTGCCTGAGCAGGACACGCATACTAACCGGTTGCACTGCGCACAGTGTTCATTAGTGATGTTATGAGTGCACAATGAGACCGCAGCAAATTAATCGGTTACATATATCCAGTTTCATATAGATCGGACCAAAACGCGTCAAGTTTCATGTAGACCAGACCAAAACGCGTCAAGTTTCATGTAGACCAGACCAAAACGCATCCAGTTTTATATAGACCAGACCAAAACGGATCCAGTTTCATATAGACCAGACCAAAACGGTGTCCAATATAGATCGGACCAAAACGAGATCAGACCAAAACGCATCCAGTTTCTGAAAACGGGACAAGGTAAAATGCACGTATTTAGGAAAAGTCATGGAAGAACGAGGCTGTAGCTTTTCAACATTATATATTTATTTTAATTACTAACTGCAACGCCCGCGGGCATGGGCTGTTGGCGCTTCTAGTGTTAACACGCTGACATCTAGCGCACCGCGCATTGCATGTTGATACGTAGCTGAAAAAACGCCATAGATCTGCATCTAATTGAACGTGCACGGGAGCGCGATTCTACGATATTTCCGAAAAAGTGAATCGTGGAGACATTTTAATCGTCCACGATTAAATATCGTCATATCGCACACCCCTAATATAGGGTAACAGTTAAAATACTATAGTCTGTAAAATATAAAGGGTTACCATTAAAGTAATTATAGTATGTAATATATAGAGGGTAACAGTTACAGTACTTACAGTATATAATATATAGAGGGTAACAGTTACAGTACTTATAGTATGTAATATATAGAGGGTTACCGTTAAAGCCTGCATTGCGACGTGGGGATCCTTATGGTTAACTCTTCTCATAATGGAACGAAGACATTCTTTAGGCCTTGAACACAACACACTTCATCACAAATCCACAAATTTCACATAGAAATAAATTTACTACTACAATACACCAGGTCCTGGGCTAGAGAGAAAAAAGTGTACAAGCAATAGTGATAACCTCACCCTGGAGAGGATTGTGAAACAAAACCCATTCAAAGATGTGGGGGAGATTTACAAAGAATGGACTGCAGCTAGAGTCAGTGCTTCAACTAAGTATTGAGTATCAGTTAATTACTGTCACACACTGGGTCAGTCAATATACAGGTGCTGGTCATATAATTAGAATATCATGAAAAAGTTGATTTATTTCAGTAATTCCATTCAAAAAGTGAAACTTGGATATTATATGCATTCATTACACCCAGACTGATATATTTCAAATGTTTATTTAATTTAATTGTGATGATTAAAACTGAAAACGAATGGAAATCCCAAATTCAGTATCTCGAAAATTTGAATATTACTTAAGACCAATACAAAAAAGGAGTTTTAGAAATGTTGACCAACTAAAAAGTATGAACATGAAAAGTATGAGCATGGACAGCTGAAACCCATGTCTTGCATACGTCTGTGCGTGGTGGTTCTTGAAGCACTGACTCCCGCTGCAGTCCAGTCTTTGTGAATCTCCCCCACATTTTTAATGGGTTTTGTTTCACAATCCTCTCCAGGGTGCGATTATCCCTATTGCTTGTACACTTTTTTCTACCACATCTTTTCCTTCCCTTCGCCTCTCTATTTATGTGCTTGGACACAGAGCTCTGTGAACAGCTAGCCTCTTTAGCAATGACCTTTTGTGTCTTGCCCTCCTTGTGCAAGGTGTCAATGGTCATCTTTTGGACAGCTGTCAAGTCAGCAGTCTTCCCCATGATTGTGTAGCCCACAGAACTAGACTGAGAGACCATTTAAAGGCCTTTGCAGGTGTTTTGAGGTAATTAGAGTGTGGCACCAGGTGTCTTCAATATTGAACCTTTTCACAATATCCACATTTTCTGATTTTGGGGTTTTCTTTAGTTGACAGTAATAATCATAAATATTAAAAGGAATGAACACTTGAAATATATCAGTCTGTGTGGAATGAATGTATATATTATACACGTTTCACTTTTTGAATGGAATTACTGAAATAAATCAACTTTTTGATGATATTCTAATTATATGACCAGCACCTATATATTGACTGACCCAGTGTGAGACAGTAATTAACTGATATATATTGACTGCGAGACAGTAATTAACTGATATATATTGACTGTGTGACAGTAACTAAACTAACTGATATATATTAACTGCGAGACAGTAATTAACGGATATATATTGACTGTATGACAGTAACTAACTGATATATATTGACTGACCCAGTGTGAGACAGTAATTAATTCATATATATTGACTGCGAGACAGTAATTAACTGATAAATATTGACTGCGAGACAGTAATTATCTGATGTATATTGACTGTGTGACAGTAACTAACTGATAAATATTGACTGCAAGACAGTAATTATCTGATGTATATTGACTGCGGGACAGTAATTAACTGATATATATTGACTGTGTGACAGTAATTACCTGATAAATATTGACTGACCCAGTGTGAGACAGTAATTAACTGATATATATTGACTGTGTGACAGTAATTACCTGATAAATATTGACTGACCCAGTGTGAGACAGTAATTAACTAATATATATTGACTGTGTGACAGTAATTAACTGATATATTGTCTACAAGTCCCTGCTAGGCAGAGTCTTACTGTACCTTAGCTCCCTAGTTACCACTGCTCTAACCACCCGCAGTCTACACTCTAGTAGGTATATCGCCTTAGTCACCCCAAAAGCCTGCACACCATTCGGCAGCGAACGACTGGAATGAACTACAAAAACCCTAAAACTTGAAACCCTCATCTAACCAGTTGCCATTAAACTACTCCTGTCTGAGCACCTGTCCGATCTATGTACCTGCTAACTGTCTTCAAATTCTCTCCCTTATGCTATGCCCTCCTTGCACAGCGGACATCTCTCTCCTGCACTATTGTCATACCTGTTAACTTTCATGTATTACTCTTATTTGCTCAGGTATTTCTCAAATGCTCTTGCCCATAATCCCGGTCATATAATCCATGCACTCATATGATCTACCTGCTAGACACACTTTAATCTTTGAATATCCAGTAAAATGATACTCATTGTACTTTTATATTGGAAAATATATTTGCTAGTGCCTTATCTATGCTGCTCAACCGATCCACATATACCTCATCCTGTTTTACTTGACCCTGTATTGCCTTATTGTCTCACTGTATCATTAAGGACAACAGCCACCCAGGCCATCGCTTGTTCACTCTTTCTCCCATCTGGTCGACGTTACCACAGCATTGGTACACGCACTTCTAAAGAACAGTTTCTATCCTCAGACCATCAGACTCCTCAACCAGTAACACTGATTTACTATCCATGTATCCACTACTGGCAACACATCACTTTTATTACAGTATATTTAAGTATTTAAGGCTTGCATACTGCCCATATTCTCACTTCATTTTGGATATATTGTAGCTACGTACATTCTGTATATTGTTGTAATTCTGTTTTTATTTTTATTCTTCTAACTACGTAGTTGTTGCTTGCCATGTCATAAGAATTTCATTTTGCTTGATGCAAGTCATTCTGTACACATGACAATAAAATACTTTGACTTTGTAATTTGTAATTTGCACTCCTGTGTTCTGTGTACTTATTATGTAACTCTATGTTGTCTTGCGCATTTTCTCGCCTTATCTTGGCCAGGTCGCCGATGTAAATGAGATTTTTTCTCAATCGGCCTACCTGGTAAAATAAAGGTTAAAAAAAAAGATATAGATAGATATATATATATATATATATATATGACTGACCCAGTGCGTGACTGTCCAATCTTGTCACAGATATCCAGGATAAGGCCCCAGTCCTCTGCTGTGTTCATCTCACTGGTGGCTTTCTCTGACAAACGCACACAAAACAGATAAACTGACTGTTACACCCAACACTGAGACACACACATGCAGGCAGACACACACTGTACACAGCCATACACAGGCAGACACACACTGTACACAGCCATACACAGGCAGACACACAGACAAGCAGACACACGCCAACAAACACATGCCGAAACACACATGCCAACACACGCAAACATGTGCAGACACGCACACACAGACACAAAAACGTACAAATTAATGCATGCATGCATGCAGACACACACACACACACAAATGAATGCATGCATGTAGACAAAAACACAAATGAATGCATGCATGTAGACACAGAAATGAATGCACACAGACACACACACACACATGAATTCATGCAGGCAAGCAGACACACACACACACATGAATGCATGCATGCAAGCAGACACACACACAAATGAATGCATGCACGCAGAGTCGCAGACACACACACACAAATGAATGCACACAGACACACACACACATGAATGCATGCATGCAAGCCGACACACACACACATGAATGCATGCAAGCAGACAGACACAAAAATTAATGCATACATGCAGACACACACAAATCAATGCATGCATGCAGATAAACACACACACACATGAATGCATGCATATATATATACACACACACACACACACACACACAGACTCACTATACAAATACACTTACTATACACACACATATATTTATACACATACATACACACACACACACTCACTATACATATACACTTACTATATACACACACACACACACACACACACACACACATGTATATACACACTATGTCTCTAACATTCTAGCTACAGACTACAGCAGCAGCTGCCATTGAGTTTGGTGGCTACTTCGATTTCTAAAGTATGACACTTCATGGCAGTAACGTTGTGTAAATACGAATGGATATACATCAAATCATATTCATAACTGGACACAGTTTTACACTACAGCTGTATAACATAATACATACTCATAACTGGATACAGTTGTACACTACAGCTATATACAACATAATACATATTCATAACTGGATACCGTTTTACACTACAGCTGTATATATACACACGGGAAATTAACGGGACATCACAAAACGTTGGATAACCATAACCCAGCTAACCCTAACGTTGGCTAACCATTACCCAGCTAACCCTAACGTTGGCTAACCATAACCCAGCTAACCCTAACGTTGGCTAACCATAACCCAGCTAACCCTAACGTTGGCTAACCATAACCCAGCTAACCCTAACGTTGGCTAACCATAACCCAGCTAACCCTAACGTTGGCTAACCATAACCCAGCTAACCCTAACGTTGGCTAACCATAACCCAGCTAACCCTAACGTTGGCTAACCATAACCCAGCTAACCCTAACGTTGGCTAACCATTACCCAGCTAACCCAAACGTTGGCTAACCATAACCCAGCTAACCCTAACGTTGGCTAACCATTACCCAGCTAACCCTAACGTTGGCTAACCATAACCCAGCTAACCCTAACGTTGGCTAACCATAACCCAGCTAACCCTAACGTTGGCTAACCATAACCCAGCTAACCCTAACGTTGGCTAACCATAACCCAGCTAACCCTAACGTTGGCTAACCATTACCCAGCTAACCCTAACGTTGGCTAACCATAACCCAGCTAACCCTAACGTTGGCTAACCATAACCCAGCTAACCCTAACGTTGGCTAACCATAACCCAGCTAACCCTAACGCTGGCTAACCATAACCCAGCTAACCCTAACGTTGGCTAACCATAACCCAGCTAACCCTAACGTTGGCTAACCATAACCCAGCTAACCCTAACGTTGGCTAACCATAACCCAGCTAACCCTAACGTTGGCTAACCATAACCCAGCTAACCCTAACGTTGGCTAACCATAACCCAGCTAACCCTAACGTTGGGTAACCATAACCCTAACATTAGCTCACATAACACATCACTAAACGTCTCAACTTACCAACTTCTGGCTCAAATGGATTTGACGTGAATAGAGGCATTGCTTCAATGATCCACAATACTGCCGTTTCCTTTATTCGACTATAAGATAGATCCTAAATCGAAATGCATATTATAAATATAATAGAAAGAGTAGACCAGATTAAAGCGTATAGTATATAACAGTATAACAATGTAGTAACTAGCCAGTAGCTAACCAGTCACTCCTAGATCACATGACAACAAGCTAGGCATTCTGGGTAACGGGTAGGGTAATGTTCCTCCCGGTATCTGATAATATTATTAATATATCATGTTTTACTCCCGGTATCTTATAATAGTGTAACCCTATCTTTATACAGTCTATGAGTGTAACGCTGGGGGGGTTGTTTGACGTTGGTTAAGTTTTTGATTAATTGGGGGAGATGTCTAGCCTAGTCTGGTATAGACCAATTATTTGTTTGTATACATTCGGGTTGCGCGCGCATCTAGGTTGCAGAAAACGCAGCAGAGTATCTAGCTATATTGATATAGCGCAAAAGAATAACTCAAAAGAAGAATAGTTAAGCTAACTATATTTTCAAAATGTACTCTGCTTACTACAACAACCTGTCACCCAGCGATAGGCACTGTTATTTAACTAAATGTACGTTAATGTGTGGAATACGTCTTACAGATCATTATGCCATAGCGCCCTGTAAATGGTTAAACGACGAAACCAAATTGCCTAGCATTCAGTGGCCAGAAATATATAATTATCTGATTGACACTCCGAGCGTTTATACCCGGGAGAAGTTAAAAGCGTAAAAATGTCTTGATGTGTACAACTTTGTTCTGTGTGGTCATGTCCAAGACATACAACAAGAGAGAACCACATGTTGTTTGTATGAATTATTTATTTGAGTAGGATAAAAAATAGTTTAAAACAAGGTGGATTATTAGTCGCTGAGAGTGCATGTCCTATGAAAAAGGACTGCCTTTAAATAAATACATGGGGAAGTCCCTCGAAATAAATAAATGTTTTCTTATGGAAAACATCATTTTGAAATAAAACCTATTTCTTTACATATTAAGAGATTTATACAGGTCTTTTGGGACTTCATAAGGATCGACATTTCCAATAAAGTTGATTCTTTCAACATAGCGTTTTGAATGTTTCTGGTCGTCTTTTGCAACCAACATGCGCGGTTGAACATGCGTGACGTCGATGTGACAGGTTAAGGGGGCGGGAGTTACAGAAAGGGGGAAAAAGGGGTAAAGGAGTAAGTGGCTCTCTCTGCTACTGGGTGACTAGGAGCGCGGTTGGTTCATTCACCAAGCTAGTTAGTGTGTTTTGTTTTTGGCGGACATCTCAACCCCGAGGTAGCTGTCGTGTTTGAGCACGAGGAAATACATCTGGGCTCACGGAGCTATCAAACCGAACGGTGGTCTCTGCCTCTTTGTGTCTTGTGATGTGGTCTGTTTCTCCGCAACGCTACAATATTATTAATATATCATGTGTTCCTCCCCGTATCTGATAATATTATTAATATATCATGTTTTACTCCTGGTATCTGATAATATTATTATATCATGTGTTCCTCCCCGTATCTGATAATATTATTATATCATGTTTTGCTCCCGGTATCTGATAATATTATTATTACATCATGTTTTCCTCCCCGTATCTGATAATATTATTAATAAACCATGTTTTTCACCCGGTATCTGATAATATTAATAATATATCGACCTTTATTAACAACTGTAGTTAATGGTTTCGTCTTGCTGTAGCAAGTGAAGGTGGGGGGTCTCGACGGATCAGACCCGGGCGGCAGAAGCTTGCTTTGGGGATGTGGAACGTCACCTCGCTGGGGGGGAAGGAGCCAGAA
>CM055732.1:0-18116 GCA_029465975.1 Dallia pectoralis | reverse complement strand
TAACCCTAACCCTAACCCTAACCCTAACCCTAACCCTAACCCTAACCCTAACCCTAACCCTAACCCTAACCCTAACCCTAACCCTAACCCTAACCCTAACCCTAACCCTAACCCTAACCCTAACCCTAACCCTAACCCTAACCCTAACCCTAACCCTAAACCCTAACCCTAACCCTAACCCTAACCCTAACCCTAACCCTAACCCTAACCCTAACCCTAACCCTAACCCTAACCCTAACCCTAACCCTAACCCTAACCCTAACCCTAACCCTAACCCTAACCCTAACCCTAACCCTAACCCTAACCCTAACCCTAACCCTAACCCTAACCCTAACCCTAACCCTAACCCTAACCCTAACCCTAACCCTAACCCTAACCCTAACCCTAACCCTAACCCTAACCCTAACCCTAACCCTAACCCTAACCCTAACCCTAACCCTAACCCTAACCCTAACCCTAACCCTAACCCTAACCCTAACCCTAACCCTAACCCTAACCCTAACCCTAACCCTAACCCTAACCCTAACCCTAACCCTAACCCTAACCCTAACCCTAACCCTAACCCTAACCCTAACCCTAACCCTAACCCTAACCCTAACCCTAACCCTAACCCTAACCCTAACCCTAACCCTAACCCTAACCCTAACCCTAACCCTAACCCTAACCCTAACCCTAACCCTAACCCTAACCCTAACCCTAACCCTAACCCTAACCCTAACCCTAACCCTAACCCTAACCCTAACCCTAACCCTAACCCTAACCCTAACCCTAACCCTAACCCTAACCCTAACCCTAACCCTAACCCTAACCCTAACCCTAACCCTAACCCTAACCCTAACCCTAACCCTAACCCTAACCCTAACCCTAACCCTAACCCTAACCCTAACCCTAACCCTAACCCTAACCCTAACCCTAACCCTAACCCTAACCCTAACCCTAACCCTAACCCTAACCCTAACCCTAACCCTAACCCTAACCCTAACCCTAACTAACCCTAACCTTTTAATTTTAATTTTAATTTTAATTTTAATTTTAATTTTAATTTTAATTTTAATTTTAATTTTAATTTTAATTTTAATTTTAATTTTAATTTTAATTTTAATTTTAATTTTAATTTTAATTTTTTTTAATTTTAATTTTAATTTTAATTTTAATTTTAATTTTAATTTTAATTTTAATTTTAATTTTAATTTTAATTTTAATTTTTAATTTTAATTTTAATTTTAATTTTAATTTTAATTTTAATTTTAATTTTAATTTTAATTTTAATTTTAATTTTAATTTTAATTTTAATTTTAATTTTAATTTTAATTTTAATTTTAATTTTAATTTTAATTTTAATTTTAATTTTAATTTTAATTTTAATTTTAATTTTAATTTTAATTTTAATTTTAATTTTAATTTTAATTTTAATTTTAATTTTAATTTTAATTTTAATTTTAATTTTAATTTTAATTTTAAATTTTAATTTTAATTTTAATTTTAATTTTAATTTTTTAATTTTAATTTTAATTTTAATTTTAATTTTAATTTTAATTTTAATTTTAATTTTAATTTTAATTTTAATTTTAATTTTAATTTTAATTTTAATTTTAATTTTAATTTTAATTTTAATTTTAATTTTAATTTTAATTTTAATTTTAATTTTAATTTTAATTTTAATTTTAATTTTAATTTTAATTTTAATTTTAATTTTAATTTTAATTTTAATTTTAATTTTAATTTTAATTTTAATTTTAATTTTAATTTTAATTTTAATTTTAATTTTAATTTTAATTTTAATTTTAATTTTAATTTTAATTTTAATTTTAATTTTAATTTTAATTTTAATTTTAATTTTAATTTTAATTTTTTTAATTTTAATTTTAATTTTAATTTTAATTTTAATTTTAATTTTTTTTTAATTTTAATTTTAATTTTAATTTTAATTTTAATTTTAATTTTAATTTTAATTTTAATTTTAATTTTAATTTTAATTTTAATTTTAATTTTAATTTTAATTTTAATTTTAATTTTAATTTTAATTTTAATTTTAATTTTAATTTTAATTTTAATTTTAATTTTAATTTTAATTTTAATTTTAATTTTAATTTTAATTTTAATTTTAATTTTAATTTTAATTTTAATTTTAATTTTAATTTTAATTTTTTTAATTTTAATTTTAATTTTAATTTTAATTTTAATTTTAATTTTAATTTTAATTTTAATTTTAATTTTAATTTTAATTTTAATTTTAATTTTAATTTTAATTTTAATTTTAATTTTAATTTTAATTTTAATTTTAATTTTAATTTTAATTTTAATTTTAATTTTAATTTTAATTTTAATTTTAATTTTAATTTTAATTTTAATTTTAATTTTAATTTTAATTTTAATTTTAATTTTAATTTTAATTTTAATTTTAATTTTAATTTTAATTTTAATTTTAATTTTTTTAATTTTAATTTTAATTTTAATTTTAATTTTAATTTTAATTTTAATTTTAATTTTAATTTTAATTTTAATTTTTTAATTTTAATTTTAATTTTAATTTTAATTTTAATTTTAATTTTAATTTTAATTTTAATTTTAATTTTAATTTTAATTTTAATTTTAATTTTAATTTTAATTTTAATTTTAATTTTAATTTTAATTTTAATTTTAATTTTAATTTTAATTTTAATTTTAATTTTAATTTTAATTTTAATTTTTTTAATTTTAATTTTAATTTTAATTTTAATTTTAATTTTAATTTTAATTTTAATTTTAATTTTAATTTTAATTTTAATTTTAATTTTAATTTTAATTTTAATTTTAATTTTAATTTTAATTTTAATTTTAATTTTAATTTTAATTTTAATTTTAATTTTAATTTTAATTTTAATTTTAATTTTAATTTTAATTTTAATTTTAATTTTAATTTTAATTTTAATTTTAATTTTAATTTTAATTTTAATTTTAATTTTAATTTTAATTTTAATTTTAATTTTAATTTTAATTTTAATTTTAATTTTAATTTTAATTTTAATTTTAATTTTAATTTTAATTTTAATTTTAATTTTAATTTTAATTTTAATTTTAATTTTAATTTTAATTTTAATTTTAATTTTAATTTTAATTTTAATTTTAATTTTAATTTTAATTTTAATTTTAATTTTAATTTTAATTTTAATTTTAATTTTAATTTTAATTTTAATTTTAATTTTAATTTTAATTTTAATTTTAATTTTTTAATTTTAATTTTAATTTTTTAATTTTAATTTTAATTTTAATTTTAATTTTAATTTTAATTTTAATTTTAATTTTAATTTTAATTTTAATTTTAATTTTAATTTTAATTTTAATTTTAATTTTAATTTTAATTTTAATTTTAATTTTAATTTTAATTTTAATTTTAATCTAACCCCTAAACCTCCCTAACCCTAACCTTAATTCCCTACCCTTCCTTTAATCCCTATCCTAACCTCAATCCCTACCCTAATCCCCACCTTAATTTCCAACCTTAATTCTTAACTCAAACCTTAACCCAAACTCCAACCCCATCCCCATTCTTACACTATGTTTGTTTTTTGTAGTTTGTGTGTTTTATCTGTTGGTTTTCTAGTTTGGAATGGAAAAACTGACCTGTGCCTGTGCCTTTCTTGTCCCTCTGGGACAAGAATTTCTCTTCAAAACCTAACCCTAACCCTAACCCTAACCCTTAACCCGATTTTCTCCATTCAAAATAGGGGGGATTCTATGGGATCTGCCCTTTCTAACGACACCAGCCATGCGGGACAGTGATGCTCGGTTCCCCCGCTGGAATTTAAACAAAGTCGTTATGTCGTTATGTGGTTCTCAGGACAGACACTTTGAATGCGGCCACGGAACGGGCCACTACTCTGGCGTACATTATCCGATTTTCTCCATTCAAAATACGGGCAATTCTCTGGGATCTGCCCTTTCTAACGACACCATCCATGCGGGACAGTGATGCTCGGTCCCCCCGCTGGAATTTAAACAAAGTATAGTCGGTATGTCGTTCTCAGGGCAGACACCTTGAATGGGGCCACGGAAGCGCAGCAGTATTGCACTCGCCCCGCTCGCTCTGGCAGCACAATTTATTAGGGATTTTCCACATTCAAACCAGTACCAGCCATTCAAACGGTACCTATTTATGGGTAAATGCACACTTTCCACCGTTATCAACCACGCCCCGGTGAGACGCACCGGTCTCCCGGACGGATTTTTTGAAAAACGCTAATTGGAAGCCCTGGGTGTACTGGATATTATTTATATATATATATGCGGGCAATATGTACTCCAGAACCTCGCGCTCCTCTAGGTCCCGGGTACCCACTCTTAAGCACCCCCCCACAAACTAAACCAATTAACCGCGATTCAAAAACATTCGGACCCCTGGTTACCTAAAACGGATTTGCCGCACCCAACGCCCATGCGCAGACTCTTGCCCCCTGGCGGCACATTTGGTTAGGGCAGACACTCCACTGTTTTCAACCGGGGGGTTTTCAGAAAATCGCCATTTTCCCGGGGAAGGTGCTATTTTCACGGGACCAAAACAGGCGTGTTACGCGTGAAAAGACCTTTCCAACGATACCAGGCACGACTCTGTAGCACCCACCGTCTCTGCGCAGCCCAATTTATAGATTCATCCAATCGGTACCAATATGTAAATGAGTGTGATGCTAATGAGTGTCCTCGTCGTATTATGCCCTATACCTAACCCTAACCCCTAACCCTAACCCTAACAACAAGGATTGCCAGCCAAAGGAAACCACAATCAAACAACTACAGGCCCTTGTCCGCACGGCCAAAGCCACATTTCCACTAGCAGAAATCTACATCCCAGTAATAAACTACTCTACAAACCTAACCCAACAACAGAGGGACAACTTGACAGTGGTCAATAACCACATCAAGAAAAATCTACAACACCTCCCAGCCCTGAGGGAAGAAGATTTCCACACCACAGCAGACAACATCCACTGGACCACAGACACTGGCAGGAAAATCCTCACAAACTGGATGACAGCTTTAAACTTCTAAACCCCACAAATCCAAGAACACCAGAGGAAGGGGACAAGAACACACTCATCCTAGCAAACCACTTTGAACCCACAGAAACACAAATCAAACTGCTCAAAAGGGGACTGTCATTTGTGCCCACATTAAACATACACAGAGAGCAAAAAGCCACTTTGCAGGCAGACACTGAGAAATATCACAGAAGAGTGAAACTAGCAGCATTCTTCCAAGAGAAACAAAATGCCAATAGGGAACAACAACCATTTACACCCAAATCAAACTGGGAACCAAAACCCACCCAATTACCGAGACAGATCAATCAACTCGTTAGGACAGATAGAGAATCATTAACTCAAATACCACCAAACATCTACAGGGACAATAGAAACCTAACACAGGAAGAAATAACCGCCCTAAAAGAGCTTAAGTCCAACAAACACATTGTAATTAAACCAGCAGACAAAGGCAGTGCAATTGTAATAATGGACAGGGAACAATACATACA
Organism: Dallia pectoralis; assembly: GCA_029465975.1. Classification (NCBI taxonomy): domain Eukaryota; kingdom Metazoa; phylum Chordata; class Actinopteri; order Esociformes; family Umbridae; genus Dallia; species Dallia pectoralis. Next base: position 12,607 of record CM055732.1, on the reverse strand, counting down.
GGAAGCCCACAGGCAACTCAACAACCAGGAACACTACAAAAATTATCAGGCCCTATATACACAAACACAGCAATTGAGATCAGAACCATTCTAAAACAACTACTAGTAGACCAAAAATCACAAAAAAACAATGGACATATCTCATGGGCGAAGACACACCTAGAACCACTTCCTCAATCCACTAGCATGCCGCCATAGCTGAATACTAGCTATATCAAAGACACATATGACTTTGTTAACAAAATAAAAAATGCCACAGTGGAAGAAAACTAATTTCTGTTCACAATTGACATTGACAGCTTATACACCAATATAGAAACAAAGGCAGGACTAAAAGCAGTTAGGGAGTGTTTCAACAAATACCCAGAGGACAACAGACCAGACACAGCCCTACTAGAGCTGAATTCAACCAGAATTCTAACATCAGCCCCAGCTTAACAATGGGAAGAAACAGCCTTCACTAAGTGCCCCCTAAAACCTACACACTACTTTAGATACCTAGATGATATTTGGGGAAGCTGGCCACACACAGAACAAAATTCAGTACATTCACACACATACTGAACACACACCACCCTTCAATTAAAATTAAATACACCACACACCAGAATAGCATTGATTTTCTAGACACTACAACCTACAAAGGACCAAATTTCACTAACACCAACATTTTAGACACCAAAGTCTTCTTCAAAGAAACAGACACACATGCACTACTACACAAAGACAGCTTTCACCCCAAACACACATTCAAAGGCCTAATTAAATCTCAATTACTCCGCTTCCAACGGATCTCAACACAGCCTGTGGAATTTGAAAGGGCATCCAAAACACTATTCAAAGCCCTCAGAACAAGGGGATACTCACGCTCCTTCCTGAGAAAAATAAGTAACACCTTTCAGGAAGTGAAACCAAGAGACAATAGACAGATAATCCCGTTAATCACCACCTATTCAAAATACAGTGTAGCAATCAACAGAAAACTCAAAGAGAATTTTGAAAACAGCCTCAAAGACACACAGATACTAGCAGAACACAAGATTATCTCTGCCTACAGAAGAAACAAAAACCTACAGGACCACCTAGTACAAAGCAAATTAAAACCTTTAAATGAAACCCCAAGAAACACACACCCCTTCTATAAACCAAGGAAAACCTGGAGAAATGCCACCACAGGAGCAACTTACAGAACAGAACAAAATATTACCGAAAAATCCACAAACTGCATCTATGGGATTCATTGTGCCAAATGCAACATTCTATATGTTGGGGAAACCGGAAACTCAATCCAGAACCGACTAGCACAACACAAATATAATGTAAAAAACAAAAAAGAAATAAACACACCCCTGGTGCGACACTTTTTACAACATGGACTAACATCACTAGAGATCACTGGTATAGCACACAATCCAACCTGGACAGACCAAGAGAGGAAAAGGGAAGAAACCCTTTGGATTAAAAGATTAGACACAAAAACACCCACGGGACTAAACCAGAAATATTAAAAATATAAGTGAGAGTTGGGACAGGCGGCTGTCAACAATGGATGGCCAATGCATCACCATTTTTTGACATTGTGCCTCCCCAGAATTCAATAACTTTTTGTATTTGGGAAAGGTCACAATTCAAAGTGGATCAAAGCCACAAACCTAACCCTAACCCCTAACCCTAACCCTAACCCTAACCCTGTGCCTAAACCTAAGACCAGTGGCACAGGTGCCTAAACTTAACCTCAATGGCACCTGTGCCTAAACTTAACCTCAGTAGCACAGGTGCCAAAAAACTTCATCCTATTCCCCTCAACTCTATAAAGCATCCCCCTGCCCCTTTACACAAACCCTAACTCTAACCTCAGTGGCACCTGTGCCTAAACTTAACCACAGTGGCACAGGTGCCGAAACACCAAACCCTTTCTTCCCCCCCTTGTTTGTCTTATCTTGTCCTGTCTTTGTCCCTCATTCTTTTATATGATTTTATAAGGGGAAGATAGTTTTATATAGCCCCTGTGCCCGTGCACATTTTAACACACTTTTAGTGTTTTAATTGGTCCCTCACCTAACCCTAACCCTAACCCTAACCCTAACCACTTGGGCTGGGGCGGGTGTGCTGCGGCACTTGGGCTGGGGCGGCTGTGCTGCGGCACTTGGGTTGCTTATTTCGGGGGGAGGGAGCGCCGTGCATCGGGTTTACGGGAATACCAATTCTGAATAGTGACGGACCGGAGTAGGGATATGGTCCGCCTCCGGAGCCAGCGTCCTGAATTTCTGAAACAGAAAGCGAGACAGGGAGTCAGCGATTTGGTTCTCTGACCTGGGAATATGCTTAGCGATGATAATGAATTGGTCGCAAGCTGCGATCCAGGTGAGGCGCCTTAAGAGTGGCATCAGAGCGGGTGAGTGGGAGCGGCCTCTGTTAATGCAGTGCACGGTAGCCTCATTGTCGCATTGCACTAGGATGCTTGTAGAGGCCCATTCCTTTCCCCATAGGAAAGCTGCCACTACGAGGGGGTAGAGCTCGAATAGCGCTGAGGATTGCGGTATTTCCTGGAACTGAGGTGGCCACGGAGCCGCGAACTAACGACCTTGGTAGAATCCCCCGAACCCGATTGAGGGGGCGGCGTCTCTGAACAGTTGGATGTCGGTGGGGGTCGCGACGAGGTTTTTGTAGAAAAACGATAGGCCGTTCCACTGTTTCAGAAATGTTACCCATAGCCTGAGTTCGTCGCGGCATGCACGGGTTAAGGAAATGGGGTCCTCTAGCGAGTGGACAGAGGACGCGAGTGAGAGGAGATGCGATATAAAGGGGCGACCCTGCGGGATTATAGGCATTGCGAAGTTTAAATGGCCGAGCAGGGATAAGAGTTCGCGTTTCGAGAGGAAAGATTTCTCGAGAAAGGTAGAGGAGACGAGAATTATTCGGTCGATTTTCTCCTTTGGTAGGGATGCTTGGAATTCCCTCGAATCCAAATGAATCCCTAGAAACTCGATGGACGTCGCAGGGCCCATGGTTTTCTTGTCACGACTGCTGTAAGGTGTAGTGTAGGAAGCCATGTGCAGAGTCGTAGATAATCCGTTTAAAGACAAGGTTTATTTCTTCAAACATAAAACAAACCGAAAACGGCGACAGAAGGCTAAATGGCTAAACTGAAATGAAAGTGCGCATATGTAGCGTCTTATAAATATACAGTTCCCAAAACCATTGCAACCTATTTACAAACAAACACTCACCTCTATAATACTGTGACATGTAACAATGAAGAGCAACGAGTGACATCTAGCAATCCCCTTTATAGCCCAGTGATTGCAAATCCCCAACAGCTGTAACCAACATAAACCAGGAAGGGGTGCACCCGAAACCAGACAGTGCAGTACCCTAACTCACCACTCGTGACATTTCTCCTCTGCGAGGGGGATTCCTAGCTCGGAGAAAACGTTTTGGACTGAGAGGAGGTGCGCGGCTGGTATGGCGTTGGGAGGCGAGATTATTAGAAAATCGTCTAGCAGGTGAATGAGATGGGGGATGGCGTAGTTCTTTGACAGGATCCAGCAGACTGCTTCTGATAGCATGTCGAATATCTTAGGGCTGCTTTTGCATCTGAACGTTAGACGTACGGCGATATAGTATTTTTCGAGCCAGCCGACTCCAAAGAGATGCCATGAGTCGGGATGGATGGGCATGACTTTGAAAGCGGAGGTAACGTCAACTTTGGCCAGCCAGGCACCCCGACCCGCGACTTTAATCATGTCGATTGCCTGGTCAATGTCGTGGAATTTAAGCGAGAATTCGTCGAGAGGGATCAAGCTGTTTATACTTGGGAACGGGGAATTGTGAGGGGCTGCCAGGTCGATAATTAGACGTTTTTTACCAGTGAATTTTCTTGTGGCCACTCCGATGGGGCTGATGCGGAACAGGTCGAATGGGGGTTTGTTGAACGGGCCGATCATGAAGCCTGACTCGACCTCTTTTTTGATCAGTTCGTCTACTACTTCGGGTTCTATATGGGCGGATATCAGGTTGTTACATATAAGGTTTTGTGACAGTGGGCACTCTAAGCCTGGTTTAAAGCCATTTTTTAAGCCTGATAGTAGGTAATCCGTAAATTCGGCATCCGGGTGGAGGGCCAGTTCGAAATGCATGCGCGAAATATTTACAGGAGTCGTCAAGTAATTTTTGGGTGTTTTATTTGCAGATTTGTAGACTGGACATACGAGGTGGGCGTGGGCGCCGCCGCAGAAACTACAAATGTGCATGAAGCGGCAGCGTGCTCTGTGGCATCTGCCCGAGTGGAAATTGTCGCAGAGCTGTCTGCCTTCAACGAAAGCGGAGACCTGGGTTGCGCTGGTGGTTGCCGTACGCAGTAAGTAGCTGGTGGACTTATGGTTGGTCGAACTGGTGGGGGGAGGGGTTAACTTGTGGGCATGAGGCTGTGGGGTGCGCCGCGGACCTGCACACTGCGCAAGTGATGTTCCTGCAGCCTAGGAACACCCTGTTGTGCAGTTCTGGGTCGAGTGCGCCCCAGTAGGGGCATTGGTTCCACTGTGCGACTCGCACGGCGCTCTTCGCGGAAAAGAGCTTGTGATAGGAGTAGAAGTGCCCCCCCCCCCATAGGACAGCGCGAGTTCGGCTATGATCGCTTGATAGTCATTCAGCTCGCGCCGCCTTTGGGGGAAAACGGAACAGATTATTTCGGTGAACCGGGAAAAGGCCATTGAGAATTCGGGGAAGGAGAGAACGCGAGATGAGTGGGTGGTTGTGTTCCTTAGGGTGACTGAGTACTCCCCGCAGTCTATCCAGCGTTCTGGTTCGGCTGCGGGAAGAAGAGAGAGCAGAGATGAAAGGTCTGCGTCCGCGCCTGAGAGGATCTGGGCGCGGATGTGCTGGGAAACCGGCGGGGGTTCCATGGCGACGGCGTTAGACGGCACGGGCATCGGGGTGGCTGTGAAGAGGGAGTATGGGGATTTGGATTGGGTGGAGGCGCAGGGGAGGGTGTACCCCGGAGCTTGGAACGTAGGCGGTGGGAACGTGCCTAGGGGACCTGCTGCGGCAAGGGGAGGAAAGTTAGACGGGAGGAAAGGAGGCTGGAAGGGAAAAGGGGGAGCTTGCGCTGCAAGCGGGGGCGGGCCCGCGCTTGTTTGAAGCTGCGGGGCTGCGGGCCACTGCTGGAGGGCGGGGTTGGCGCCTGCGGGCCACTGCTGGTCGGCGGGTTGGCACCTGGTGGGTAAAGAGACTGGAAACGAGAGTTAGCCTGTACTGCTGCTGGCTGCGGAAGCTGCGCGCTCGTGCCTGGGGCCAGAGCTCGGGGCTGCTGGAAAGGGAGAGGGTTATTGGGGGTGTAGAGTTGCGCTACGGAAGGGAAGCCGCTGGGCTCGTCCAGACGCGCCGCTGCGGCGGTGGAGGCATTTGCGGAACGCGGTGAGCGGTGTCCTGAGCGGGAGGACGACGGAGTTGCCTGAGCCGGTATGCTTGGGGCCCCGCGGGTTTTGCCCTGCCTGCGGGCCGGTTTAGGAGAAGCTTGGAGGGAGACATATAGGTCGTACAGCTCCGCCTTGTGCATCTTCCTAGAGACCTGCGTGTCTGAGTAGCCCAGCGCCTGTCTCAGCCCGGCTACGGTCCACTTCCCGATGGGAGGGATCGTCGGGACGGTCGAGCGGTAGGAGGAGGCCGGGGAAAGAGGTGGTGGTCTTGCTGGGGGCGGCGAAGCCTGGTACCGGCGTCTGGGTGAACGCAAGGCTGGTCGGGCCGGAGTGCGGCCGCGGGAGGATGTCCTGGGTTCAGGAGTGGCGTCCGGCATGGCCGGAATGATCGGAGGACCCGCGACTTGCGGGGGGGCATTCCTGGGAATGCTGACGCCTTCGTCGGAGGAAGTGCTTGAACCCGACATAGTATCTGGCGAGAGACTACTAATGCTGCGAGCTGTCAGCGGAGCGAGGTAAGACTGCTGAGTCTATATGTACCCTAGTCGTTGATTGCTGAGAGCTTCCACCTGTAATTAATTAGCTGAAAGTCCTCCTCCCGAACCTTGTTAGTAAACCTCATATCTTAGAACTGAGTTCGCGAAATCATCCAACCATAAGAAAAACTAGACCGATTTGCACAAAACGAAATAGTTATTTTCTCAAATGTTCTCCAAACTCATCAGTCAGTTCCAAAGTCTCACAGTATAATATGATAATAGCTGCCCGGTACTTCAGGCTATTTTCTGTGGGGATATACATTCTCACAGACTTGATTACGTGATAATGTTTCATATAGTTAGTGTTATCTGGGCCAAAATAAGTGAGTTACATGAATGCGCCTCTTCAAATAAGGATTATTGTCCCCAACCAAAGCATGTTGTATTCAGTGAGCTTCCTGTCAAATGCCGACACCCGTGAGTCCGTATTATATTATTACAACAAGGTATTTGGTATTGAATGCGAGATGTACGTTTTGCTCATTATTGATTTGAACGGACATACAGATTATGATAATACTTAGGTTGTGTCTGTGTGGGTAAAATCCATACATTTCGCGTACGCCACATGAATTAAATATTTCATATCATATTAACTCAATCATGTCTAACAAGTTAATTTTCGTTAATTTAAAATTATTTGTGTGGTATTATGGGCACCATAAAGACCTAAATGCTTGTCGCTTTGTGGCTGTTTGCCTGTGATGGGACTAAAAATAATTTAGTGTGGTTACTCTAATTTCCAATGTGGCCAACTTTTCTGAACGGGCTGATTTCTAAAATGAGTGTGTCGCACTACGGCGTGGTTGGTATCATTGGAAAGGTGAGTTTACACAGAATTAGGGAAAATTGGAAAGATTAAATCCTGAAACTGCCGGCGGGAGAAACGGGTCCCAGAGTGTTATAGTAATGTTTTAAATTATGCTGCACAAAGACCTCGTGCCCACGGAGTCATGTTTGGTACGGTTGGAATCATCCATGCTTTGAATGAGGTCAGTCGGATAATGTGTGTTGGCAAAATGGCTTTGGAACGCAATAAATAGCGTTTGGCTCATAATGAATTGCTGCCCTGAAAAATGCTGAACATGTCTGGAGTTCCAGCGGATGAACCAACACTCACAGCCGGGTGGGGATCCCACAGAACTATGCATACTTTGGAATTGATAAAGTGTCATCGCAATTTACATATGGATATAGGCATAGTTTTGTAATATAGAATTTAATAAATAAACATACATTTTTAAGTAACCTTAAATTTGTGTGCTGACACTGACAAACTGCAGGTGAATACTTTCCTTCCCATGCGACAGGAACAAACTACTGAATGCTCAAACAGCCAATTCTGCATTCTGTAAGGCCATTGAAAATTGTTTCCAAACGCACACTAACTTTAAATTAAACCAAATTAAGTGACTTATTTCCATGTGGGTATGGGTAATATAGGAATGAAACACTTCAGCCGAATGCACGAGCGCAATAAATCAGACAGTTGAGCACAGTCGCTACAACAATAATCCCTTGAAATGCTCGTCTTTTTTTGGTTACAATTATTTTTACAGTTTATTATAGAATCCATTACTTCAGTGGTTTTATAGTAAAATTTTTATTTCCTGTCAAAAAATGATTATTCTTTAAGATTCATTTGGTTTAATTTAAAATAATTAGAGTGGTAATATGTTACAATAAAAGCCTAAATCTATGTGCACTTATTAAATAATAGTGGACACTTTTAGGCCATCTATTCATTTGCCAGGAGGTTTTAAACATTTTCGCCACCTTTGATTTTACAACAGCCCGGTCCTTCTGAAGCAAAGATAACCAAGATGCGCCATCTGCTGGTCATTTACATTTTGCGCATTTAGCAGATGCCTTATCCAGAGCGACTACAATAAGTGCAGGTATTTCACATATAGCTAAAACACACATCAAAAAGGCAATAAGTACATTGTTCACGGGTGGGAGCAGGGGGAAGTGCTAGAGATAAGGTGCTAGGAGGAGGAGGATTGGGGTGATAATCGTAGAAGAATGATTCGGTGGAAGTTTCAACAGGCGAGAGTTGTGGAGCTCCATTCATGGAGCTACTGGAGGTACAGTTTGAAGAGGAATGTTTTTAGACGTTTTTGGAAGGTTGGCAGAGTCCGATGATCTGATCTCCAGAGTGGAGTTGTTCCACCATTGCGGGGCAAGCACAGAGAACAATTTAGACTGAGCAGATTGGGAGTTGCCCCATAGGCTAGCACCATGGTTTTGTAGTGATGCGTGCTCTCGAATCGGGAGCCAGTGTAGTGTGCGGACACAGCTGAGTGTCGTGGGAGAACTTTGGTAGATTGAAGATCAGGCGGGCTGCTGCATTTTGAATGAGTTGCAGGGGTTTGATGGCGCACACTGGGGAGATGTTATGGAATTATTTCTAATACCACGTAATTAATGTTACTATACCTTTATCTCTAAAATAACATTAAGCAAATACACACTGAAACCAGACCAGGCTACAATAACAGACAAGAGTATCTCTCAAGTTAACTCTAAAGAAGCCAATTGATAGATGAGGAAAACCTTTTCACATACACAGACGACAACTTATGCAGTGACAGGCAAATATTCCTAACTAAAGAGAAAACAGTGTCACATTTATATGGGTTGGTTTACGATACGTCTCCAATACCTAACATGAACATTAATAATGAGAAACAGACGAGGCCTTCTAGGAAGATCCCATCAAACCCATAGGATAAATTGTAAACAATCTATAGGCTTGACATAAGAACCCGAGGTCACTGCCCTCAAGCAAAGGAAGCCTGATACATCCGCATCCATGATGAAACACAGATGCGGTGAACAAAGACTCATAATACTTCCTTTTGACAGTCCATCACCTAAGCAGAGAAGGTAATCAAGACATCTGTTTCCTAGGCATTGGGCCCTCTCCCCCACCAGCGTAAAGATAATATCTCCTCCTGTTTTCTCCTAAGTAAAACACTAGATTCTCAGGGTCTCGTGTTTCCGCTCTTAACTTTTGGGCCCTCTTAATGATATCCATACGTATATCGCACGAATACAGCTTTTTAACCTCACTATTTCTGAACTCCTAAATCCTAAATCTATATCTTCCACAACAGACCAGCCAGAAGTGTGGAGTTGCAGTGTCGACGGGAGATAAAGGTGCCTGATCAGCACTTGTGCAGCTTCCTGCACAAGATACGGCCTTACTTTCCTAATGTTGTAGAGTGATGTACTGCAAGACCGGGACACCGCCTTTGATGTGTGCAGAATGAGAGGGAGCTGTCAAGGGTCACGCCAAGGTTTTTCCCACACTGGGTAGTAGGACTGGTGACGTTGTCCACCGTAATGGACAACCCTTGAGCCGGCAGGCCTTCCTTTGAAGAAGAGCAGTTCAGTTTACCTAGGTTGCGTTTTCTGATGGTGCAGAGATCCAGGCCGAGATGTCAGTCAGACATGCAGAGATACGGGATGCGCTCCTGGGTTTCAGACTGTGGGAATGAGAAAATAGTTGGGTATCATCTGCATAGCAGTGGAGTAGGAGAGGCCATGTGGAGGGATATGACAGGAGCCAAGAGACCGGGTGTATAAGGAGAAAAGAGAGGCCGAGGACTCACTCCTGGGGGACCCCAGTGACAAGGGGCTGCATGTTCGACGGCGAGCCTCGCCACACCACCTGTTAAAAACGGTCCGACAAGTAGGAGAAACCAGAATGCACCGCCTCCGAGATCCCCAGGTCAGAGAGGTGGAGAGCAGGATCTGATGGTTTACTGTGTCGAAGGCAGCAGATAAGTCTAGTAGAATGAGAACAGAGGAGAGAGAGTTGGCTTGGGCTCTTGCATAGGGCTTCAGTTACACAGAGCAGCTGTTTCTGTTGGAGTGGCCTGCCTGAATCCTGACTGGTTAGGGTCCAGGAGATTGTTCTAAGCAGAGGTAGGAGGACAGTTGGTCAGCTACGACGCGCTCAAGCGTTTTGGAATGGAAGGACAAGAGGGACACAGTCTGTAGTTGTTGACATCCGACGGGTCGAGAGACGGTTTCTTGAGGAGCGGAGTCACCTGGCCATCTTGAAGCTGTGAAGGGACATCCTGGAGGTTAGAGAAGGTTTTTAGAGATGTGAGATATGGAAGAAGGTCCGGGGGAGATGGACTGGAGGAGTGGGGAAGGGATAGGGTCAAGCGGTAGTTGTTGTCGGATGGCTGGATTGGACCAGTTGCAGGGTGTCTCCGACCGAAAGGAAAAGGAACTCAGACCAGGGACAGAGTCAGTGTGAGGGGAAATACGTATTTCTGGGCGGATGGGTGAATGATGCTCGACGTTGTCCACTTTCTGTTGAAAGTGGTAAGAAAGTTGCCAGCTGAAAGGGACGATGACGGAGGAGGGAGGAGGGTGAGGAGGTGGAGAAGGTGGAGAAGAGCTTTTTGGGTTGGAAGCGGAGTCCTGAATTTCCGTGATAGAAAGCAGCTTTAGCAGTGGTCGATTAGTAGAGTTGAAGGCGGTGAGGAGGGACTGGAGGAAGCCAAGTCGCTTTGAATTTTGGTGGATCTCCATATCCGTTCGGCTGCACGAAGTTTCTCCTGTGGCTACGTAGGGCTCTGGCCAGCCACGGCACAGGAGGTGCGGCTCGGGCTGGCCGGGAGGAAAGAGGGCAGAGCGAGTCATAGGATGAGATAGCGATGCTAGAAGGGTGGAAGAGGCAGATTCCGGGAGACAGGAGGGAGAAGGATTCGGGAGACGGAAGGGGATGAAAGAACAGAAGGCAAGACCCAGATGGGGAGAGGGATCGTGTGTCTCATGCGACCTCCACCAGGCTGGGATTGATGATGCACGAGAAGAGAGGGAGAGGGAAATGAGACTAGGAAGTGTCCGATAGCGGTAGGGGTGGTCTTTAAAGTTGGTCAGCGGGCAGCATCTGGTGAAGATTTGAGGTCCAACACATTGCTCATGATGTGAGTCGCCGTTGACTGGGTAAGGTTGAGGCCGAACGATGAGAGGAGGGTGGACGGATGAGCCAAGAAGGTGTGTTGAATGTGGCAGCTGGCAGGTTGAAGTCACCTAGCAGGACAAGTGGTGTGTCGTCATCGGGAAATTCTCTAATCAGGGTGTCGAGCCCCTTTGAGAAAGACCCTGGGGGCTCCCGGTGGACGGTAGAGGACAATTATATTAATATTAATGGAAACGTCACACGGACACCATGGAATTCAAACGAGGAAGGGGAAAGGTGAGGGAGGGGGAAGGGAGAGAATCTCCATTTAGCAGAAATGAGAAGCCCTGTTCCGCCTTCACAACGACCGGAAGTTCTAGGACTGTGGGTAAACACATGGCTGGATGATGAAAGGGCAGCCAAGGAAGCAGTGTTTTCGGGGTAATCCACGCCTTGGACAGGGCCAGAAAGTCAAGGTCTTGGAGGACAGCGTAAGCCGAGATGAATTCTGTCTTGTTGACAGCCGATCGACAGTTCCAGACATCACTCAAATTAGGTACTCTGCAAAGGAGGTGCACATAAGAGTGGTTAGATTGACCGAATGCGCTCCGGTATAGCGTAGGTCTATATGGACGCCGAGCAGTCACTATGGTTGGGATGGGAGCAGCTACACATTTCAGAGGTGATTAGGTAAGTTTTTTTTTTTGGTGAAGAATTATCATTGTGTGTGATTGCGTGTCCACAACATTCTCCCATTCAAACTAACGCATGGGTCATCGTCATGTGGACCCAAACCGCGAACAACGACCCTATCTGAGCTCGGCGTCCTTGTGATAAAAAGACGACCTGAATAATATCTGGGGCCCTCATTTATCAACGCTGCGTACGCACAAAAGAATGCGTACGTCGCTCTCTACGCAATATTTGGGATATATCAAAAGCAAACTTGACGGAAATGTGCGGTCCTCCACGCAAGCTCTGACCCATGCGTACGCACAGAAACGGGTGAAATGAGAAATGGCGACATCGGGGCCGGGCAGATGGATGAAACACACAAAACTGTGTTAAAATGTAGACCGTTGTGTAAAATAAATGGAAATATCTCCGGTCATTAATAATATTAAGAATTCACGAAGCCATTCTTACAATTAACAGCCTACACAAACACCTGTTTGATCGACTAGCCACAAATCAATATATATATAGAAACAACATATATATATATAAAAACAACCTATAACGCCAATTAAAAATGAATATTTATTTCCAAAAATAACTCAAATATGTTAAAATTATATTGTCATGTTGGGCAATTCATCCTCATAAATGCGGCGAACAGAACAAAACCGTGTATAAAACTGATATTCTGTCTATGTCTCCGTCTCTAAAGGAGCTTGATAGATGGATATATATATAGATGGATAGATATATAGATGGGGATATGGATAAATATACAGTCTCATCCAGTATTGAATGCAGTGGTTTTTGTTGTTCACTGAAGCACATTTGGGTTTAAGATCAAAAGATGCTATGCCTTCAGTGAACAACAAACAAAGGAATTTGCCTTACTGTTCCAATACTTTTGAGGGGACTGTATATATCCACTGGGGAAAGTGTATTCTTATAGTATAGATGTAGTGTTCATGTATGTGCCTTTAGTTGGTTCTATTTTAAATGTGTTTCATCGCATGTCTTAACCTATATTTTGAAAGGTGCAACACATATCG
>CM055731.1:29226246-29252620 GCA_029465975.1 Dallia pectoralis | reverse complement strand
CCATAAACCGAATCAGATTATCCCTCTCATCAGCACATATTCACATCATTGTTTACAGGCCCACATGAAACTCAAAACAGCATTCAACTACACACAGCAGACATTCCCCCAGCTACAGGATTTCAAACTCATATCTGCATTCCGTAAAAATCCCAATCTCCGGGACCTGTTGGTAAAAGCAAAATTCTCCACCTCACCCTCCACATCAATCACTCAAACATTACATCATAGATTTCTCTCACACATTCACAACCCACATGCCAACACCTCTATCCCCATTCCACAACGTATAACCCTCAAGGACACAAACATAATATATGCCATTTCATGTACACTTTGCCATAACATATATGTGGGTGAAACCCAGTACAACATTCCAACCAGACTCAAACAGCACCTCTATACAATAAAAAATAACACATTACAAACACATCTCGTACAACACTTTCAAAATCACTCCACCAACCATCTGATAATAACAGGCCTGGAAACTAACCCCTGGAGCTTAAGGCAGAGGAAAAGAACAGAGTCCCAGTGGATAAACAAATTAAAGACAATATTTCCACTGGGGCTGAATATTAGGGAATGATGGAGGGTGGCCATGCACAATTTTAATTTTTTTTAAAAGGTCTGAGTAATTTTACAAAAAAACATTTTATATGTTGGATTATTTATTTAATTGTATGTTATTTCTTCCTTTTCTATATTTCTCTGATATGGACAGGGCTTTCCCCCAAACTTTGTTCATCTAGCATGCCTTTTTATAAATTATTTGTGTACTTATTTATTTATACTTATCTCTTTATACTTACCTTTTTAAGCATTTTAAGTATATCCTACATAAAGCATTTAACACAAGTGATTCATTTAGCATGTTTTTATGGATTACCCGTGTCACTATTTATTTATATTTATTTATTCTACTATGGCACTTAACATACATTTTAAATCCTAACATATTGTACTTTTAGACTCTTACCTCCATTTTGTTTTAGATGTGCTGGGTGGCCCTCTAACATCCTGCCTTTATATAAATCCAAATTGGATTACAGCCTGCAGAATCCTGGAGCTTACTGACACATACAGAACATATACATACACATTACATAGTTATAAACATACTGATATACACATACATAGATATACACATATATTATTACATTGAGATGTCAATAATGGGAGCAGTAGAGATGGGCAATGGCGGTAGGCCCGTGCAACCTAGGGTACCAACCAACACAAAAATAACCTCCTACAAACCTAACCCTAACCTACCCTAACAGTAACTGTAGTCTAACCCTAACCCTTAATTTCTTTCTCATAACCCTTCATTAATTCCTCATCACCCTTCATATCTTTCCTGATAACCATTACCCCATAACCCTAACCCCTAACCCTAAACCCCTAACCCTAAACCAACCCCTAACCTAGTCATAAGAACATGTCCTCTCCTGACGCCCCGTTCGGTGGGGAGATTCTTAAAGAACCGAACACACTCACAGCCTGTTCACCACTTTGTAGGCTACGACTCGATAGTTTTTCTTTCTGCGGCCAGTTTCTGGAAATCAAGAAGGGTAAAACCTTTTTTAGACCTAACTAAATGAAATTTAAGACCTCGGATTAAAATCTGTCAGACTTTTTAAGGCCTTTAATTTAAAGTTCGAAATTTTAGATTTTTTAAGACATTAAGACCCCGCATGAACCCTGTTGATAATTTTTGTGTGATTTTGTTGTCAGCACATTCAACTATGTAAAGAAAAAAGTATTTAATAAAACTATTTCATTCATTCAGATCTAGGATGTGTTATTTTAGGGTTCCCTTTATTTTTTCGAGCAGTGTATTAACACCTGTTTCACATACATATACAGGAGCTGATAAGGTGGTACAGGTGCAGCTTAGCATAGATAAGAGCACCTGATAAATGATCAAAAATGAATTGTAAAGGACAGAAATGTTTTATTGAATGCCTCAACATTAAACAAACTAAAAAGACAAACATGTATTCTCTCAGACCTGGTTCTAACCCTATTCTCTCAGACCTGGATCTAACCCTATTCTCTCAGACCTAGTTCTAAACTTATTCTCTCAGACCTGGTTCTAATCCTAACCCTATTCTCTCAGACCTGGTTCTAAACATATTCTCTCAGACCTGGTTCTAACCCTATTCTCTCAGACCTGGATCTAACCCTATTCTCTCAGACCTGGATCTAACCCTATTCTCTCAGACCTGTTTCTAATCCTAACCCTATTCTCTCAGACCTGGTTCTAACCCTATTCTCTCAGACCTGGTTCTAAACGTATTCTCTCAGACCTGGTTCTAACCCTATTCTCTCAGACCTGGATCTAACCCTATTCCCTCAGACCTGGTTCTAACCCTATTCACTCAGACCTGGTTCTAATCCTAACCCTATTCTCTCAGACCTGGTTCTAACCCTATTCTCTCAGACCTGGATCTAACCCTATTCCCTCAGACCTGGTTCTAACCCTATTCTCTCAGACCTGGTTCTAAACCTAACCCTATTCTCTCAGACCTGGTTCTAAACTTATTCTCTCAGACCTGGTTCTAATCCTAACCCTATTCTCTCAGACCTGGTTCTAAACATATTCTCTCAGACCTGGTTCTAACCCTATTCTCTCAGACCTGGATCTAACCCTATTCTCTCAGACCTGGATCTAACCCTATTCTCTCAGACCTGGTTCTAATCCTAACCCTATTCACTCAGACCTGGTTCTAAACGTATTCTCTCAGACCTGGTTCTAACCCTATTCTCTCAGACCTGGTTCTAAACGTATTCTCTCAGACCTGGTTCTAACCCTATTCTCTCAGACCTGGATCTAACCCTATTCCCACAGACCTGGTTCTAACCCTATTCACTCAGACCTGGTTCTAATCCTAACCCTATTCTCTCAGACCTGGTTCTAAACGTATTCTCTCAGACCTGGTTCTAACCCTATTCTCTCAGACCTGGTTCTAACCCTATTCTCTCAGACCTGGTTCTAACCCTATTCTCTCAGACCTGGTTCTAATCCTAACCCTATTCTCTCAGACCTGGTTCTAACCCTATTCTCTCAGACCTGGTTCTAACCCTAAACCTATTCTCTCAGACCTGGTTCTAACCCTATTTTCTCAGACCTGGTTCTAAACCTAACCCTATTCTCTCAGACCTGGTTCTAACCCTATTCTCTCAGACCTGGTTCTAACCCTAACCCTATTCTCTCAGACCTGGTTCTAACCCTATTCTCTCAGACCTGGTTCTAACCCTATTCTCTTAGACCTGGTTCTAATCCTATTCTCTCAGACCTGGTTCTAACCCTATTCTCTCAGACCTGGTTCTAACCCTATTCTCTCAGACCTGGTTCTAATCCTAACCCTATTCTCTCAGACCTGGTTCTAACCCTATTCTCTCAGACCTGGTTCTAACCCTATTCTCTCAGACCTGGTTCTAACCCTATTCTCTCAGACCTGGATCATTCAAAGTTAATCAAGAATTCAATACATTTTACTTCAGGCTGTAAATGCTTAAATATTTGTAAAATTGGGCTAAAATTTGCCGTTGCTGGCAATTAAAAACTGGGCTTAGAGATCTGGGGGTAGTAGTCGGTCAGCAGAGAAACAAACAGGCCCTAAGAGAAAAAAAAGGACAAATAAATGAGAGAACAGATAAACCCTACATCCTGTGGGGTAAATTAATAGGGGACAGATAAACCCTACATCCTGTGGGGTAAATTAATAGAGGACAGATAAACCCTACATCCAGTGGGGTAAATTAATAGGGGACAGATAAACCCTACATCCTGTGGGGTAAATTAATAGGGGACAGATAAACCCTACATCCTGTGGGGTAAATTAATAAGAGCACAGATAACCCCTACATCCTGTGGGGTAAATTAATAAGAGCACAGATAACCCCTACATCCTGTGGGGTAAATTAATGAGAGATCAATTAAGCACTGCTCTTTTGCACTTCTGCTGGAATGCAAACTGCATTTCGTTGTACTGTACTTCTACTATTTCTATGACAATAAAGTTGAATCAAATCTGATGGCAAACTGCAGGCTGCTTAGTAAAAAACAAAGTCACTTTAAAAAAATAGGGTTAGGGTCACCCGGGATAACTGTTTAATATTAACTGGGATAAATAACCAGGACAACTGTTTAATATTAACTGGTAGGGGTGGGGGAAAAAAACGATACAGCATAAAATCGCGGTATTTCCCGTGGCAATACTTTATCGATACACAGACGCCAAGTATCGAGCTTTTACTATTTAAATTGAACATGAGAATTTAACTTTTTGGTAGTAGAATAATAAAATAAATTGTGTATTCAGTCCACCGGGTGACGTGACGGTCAGCATGCATGAGGATGCAGATACTGGAATCCACTGACGATACGACTGTATCCGTGAAAAAATGGCGTTGTCAAAAAATATATTCGCCATTTTTTATAATACTCTTTCGCTCGTTTCAGTGTATATTTGCGGTAGGGCTTTTACCGTGAAATACTTGTGACTCGGCAGCTGATATTTACGGTCAACTGCACCTTTTTAAAGCCGGTCTTTTTCTACTTAAGACTGGCAGCACATCCTTCACAATGTAATATGTCAATGCATCGCGTTATCTCCTTCCAACTCAAACTTTTCTCGTCATAAGGGATGGCGTTTGTAAAGGATACGTCTATGGTTATGTGTCTTAACCGGCATGTTTGGATTCGGGACACTATCAGTGTTTAATAGTAGGCCTAATGTGTCTTTTAACAGACATGTTGATTCGGGACACTATCAGTGTTTAATAGCAGGCCTAATGTGTCTTTTAACCGACATGTTTGGATTCGGGACACTATCAGTGTTTAATAGTAGGCCTAATGTGTCTTTTAACAGACATGTTTGGATTCGGGACACTATCAGTGTTTAATAGTAGGCCTAATGTGTCTTTTAACCGACATGTTTGGATTCGGGACACTATCAGTGTTTAATAGTAGGCCTAATGTGTCTTTTAACAGACATGTTGATTCGGGACACTATCAGTGTTTAATAGTAGGCCTAATGTGTCTTTTAACAGACATGTTGATTCGGGACACTATCAGTGTTTAATAGCAGGCCTAATGTGTCTTTTAACAGACATGTTGATTCGGGACACTATCAGTGTTTAATAGTAGGCCTAATGTGTCTTTTAACAGACATGTTTGGATTCGGGACACTATCAGTGTTTAATAGCAGGCCTAATGTGTCTTTTAACAGACATGTTGATTCGGGACACTAACAGTGTTTAATAGTAGGCCTAATGTGTCTTTTAACAGACATGTTTGGATTCGGGACACTATCAGTGTTTAATAGTAGGCCAAATGTGTCTTTAAACAGACATGTTGATTCGGGACACTATCAGTGTTTAATAGTAGGCCTAATGTGTCTTTTAACAGACATGTTTGGATTCGGGACACTATCAGTGTTTAATAGTAGGCCTAATGTGTCTTTTAACAGACATGTTTGGATTCGGGACACTATCAGTGTTTAATAGTAGGCCTAATGTGTCTTTTAACAGACATGTTTGGATTCGGCACACTATCAGTGTTTAATAGTAGGCCTAATGTGTCTTTTAACAGACATGTTTGTATTCGGGACACTATCAGTGTTTAATAGTAGGCCTAATGTGTCTTTTAACAGACATGTTTGTATTCGGGACACTATCACTGTTTAATAGTAGGCCTAATGTGTCTTTAAACCGACATGTTTGGATTCGGGACACTATCAGTGTTTAATAGTAGGCCTAATGTGTCTTTTAACAGACATGTTTGGATTCAGGACACTATCAGTGTTTAATAGTAGGCCTAATGTGTCTTTTAACAGACATGTTGATTCGGGACACAATCAGCGTCTCATAGTTTCACGCATTCATTCACCGTGTGTTTCGGTTTTAGGTGACGGTAGAGATCGATTGTACTGCTGTATTTAGTAGGAATGGCCTTTCGACAAATTTTACACACCGTTAATTTGCTCAATATCGGACTTTTTAAAGCCGAACAAGTTCCAAATTACATCAGAAACATCGCTTCGCTTCTCTGGGTGATTTCTTCCTCACTAGAAGAGAAGGTGCTCTGTGCTCGCTCTTAGCTGATACACTTCAACTGAACCCACCCCGTTATAATGGAAACCGGCTTTCAATGTTTGTGATTGGTGGATAACCGCTGTGCTGTGATTGGTGGATAACCTCTGGGCTGTCACGCAATTGGTCCAGTATTTGGGTTAGGGTTAGTTGTCCTTCGAGGACATAATAATGAAGTTAGAAAAAGGTAATAAACTACAATATATCGCAGAATATGGCAATATGTTTAAAATTGCAATAATATTGTATCGTGACCTAAGTATCGAGATAATATCGTATCGTGGTGCCTCTGGCGATTCCCACCCCTATTAACTGGGATACGTGTTTAATAATAACTGGGATAAATAATGGGGATAACTGTTTAATAACAACTGTTTATATTAACTGGGATAAATAACCGGGACAACTGTTTAATATTAACTGGGATAAATAAAGGGGATAACTGTTTAATATTAACTGGGATAAATAAAGGGGATAACTGTTTAATATTAACTGGGATAAATCACCGGGACAACTGTTTAATATTAACTGGGATAAATAAAGGGGATAACTGTTTAATATTAACTGGGATAAATAACCGGGACAACTGTTTAATATTAACTGGGATAAATAAAGGGGATAACTGTTTATATTAACTGGGATAAATAACCGGGACAACTGTTTAATATTAACTGGGATAAATAAAGGGGATAACTGTTTAATATTAACTGGGATAAATAACCGGGATAACTGTTTAATATTAACTGGGATACGTGTTTAATATTAACTGGGATAAATAAAGGGGATAACTGTTTAATATTAACTGGGATAAATAAAGGGGATAACTGTTTAATATTAACTGGGATACGTGTTTAATATTAACTGGGATAAATAAAGGGGATAACTGTTTAATATTAACTGGGATACGTGTTTAATAATAACTGTTCAATAATAACTGGAATAACTGTTTGATATTACCTGGGATAAATAATGGGGATAACTGTTTAAAATTAACGGGATAACTGTTTAATTATAACTGGGATAAAGGTTTAATAACAACTGTTCAATAATAACTGAAATAAAAGCTAAATAGTAACTGGGATAACTGTCTAATAAAAAATGTTTAATAAGAACTTTTCAAGAATAACTGGGATAAGAGCTAAATAATAAGTAGGATAACTGTTTAATAATAACTGTTCAATAACTGGGATAAGAGCTAAATAATAAGTACGATAACTGTTTAATAATAACTGGGATACCTGTTTAATAATAGCTGTTCAAGAATAACTTGGATAAGAGCTAAATGATAAATGTTTAATAATAACTGGGATAACTGTTTAATAATAACTGGGATAAGAGCTAAATAATAAGTACGATAACTGTTTAATAATAACTGGGATACCTGTTTAATAATAGCTGTTCAAGAATAACTTGGATAAGAGCTAAATGATAAATGTTTAATAATAACTGGGATAACTGTTTAATAATAACTGTTCAAAAATAACTGGGATAAGAGCTAAATAATAAGTACGATAACTGTTTAATAATAACTGGGATACCTGTTTAATAATAACTGTTCAAGAATAACTGGGATAACAGCTAAATGATAAATGTTTAATAATAACTGGGATAACTGTTTAATAATAACTGTTCAAGAATAACTGGGATAACAGCTAAATGATAAATGTTTAATAATAACTGGGATAACTGTTTAATAATAACTGTTCAAGAATAACTGGGATAACAGCTAAATAATAACCAGGACAGCAGCTAAATGATAAATGTTTAATAATAACTGTTCAAGAATAACTGGGATAACAGCTAATTGATAACTGGGATAACAGCTAATTGATAACTGGGATAACAGCTAATTGATAACTGTTTAATAATTACTGTTCAAGAATAACTGGGATAACTGTTTAATAATAACTGGGATAACTGTTTAATAATAACTAGGATAAGTGCTTAAAAGTCAGCTCACCATGATGGTCCACTTCCTGTTCTCAGCCTCGGGAAAGACAAGCGAACGAGGAGAGTAGAAAACCTGGTCGTCCACCTCTTCCTGTTTCCGGGGAAGACAGTGGAGGAAAGTCCAGTCTAGCTTCGCCACATTTGCAGTCTAGGTGAACAGAACCAAAAAAATAAAGATTGGATGGCTATAGGGTTAGGATGTTCACCTGTTGGTTTGGGTTAGGGTTGAACCCTAGCATGATAGGTTCAAATGGTTGGTGTCAGTGAGTCCCTGGACTGTAATTGGCAAAATAGCCATTAAAGTCTACCTGCATGGTCTTCTGGTAACCATGGAAGTCTACCTGCATGGTGATCTGGTAAACATGGAAGTCTACCTGCATGGTGATCTGGTAACCATGGAAGTCTACCTGCATGGTGATGTGGTAACCATGGAAGTCTACCTGCATGGTGATCTGGTAACCATGGAAGTCTACCTGCATGGTGATCTGGTAACCATGGAAGTCCTTGATCCTTTGTATTTTCTCATTCTCTTGTCCCATGCTGACCCAGGTGTCTGTCACCAGAACGTTACTACCACAAGCTGCCTCCACTGGGTTGGTGGTTAGGAACAACTGGGTGCCATGCTAACACAACACACACAGAATGGAAGATATCACCATATTAGCATTGACACACATTAATACATACAAATCCATAATGCTACTAAGCTGCATGCAATGTCCTTCATCGAAGTCTCCACCCTAAATGTACTCCATTTACTTCCTGTTTCTCACCCATCACTATTTACTCAGTTTCTCATCCACTATTATTTACTCAGTTTCTCACCCACCACTATTTACTCAGTTTCTCACCCACCTGTATTTACTTCCAGTTTCTCACCCACCTGTATTTACTTCCTGTTTCTCACCCACCTCTATTTACTTCCTGTTTCTCACCCACCTCTATTTACTCTCAGTTTCTCACCCACCACTATTTACTCTCAGTTTCTCACCCACCACTATTTCCTCAGTTTCTCACCCACCTCTATTTACTTCCTGTTTCTCACCCACCTCTATTTACTCTCAGTTTCTCACCCACCACTATTTACTCTCAGTTTCTCACCCACCACTATTTCCTCAGTTTCTCACCCACCTGTAATTACTTCCTGTTTCTCACCCACCTCTATTTACTTCCTGTTTCTCACCCACCTCTATTTACTTCCTGTTTCTCATCCACCACAATTTACTTCCTGTTTCTCACCCACCCCTATTTACTTTTAGTGTTTTGTAGGCTTAAGGATCCTCACCTGTTCTGAAAGTCTCCTTGCCTCCTGAAGGACACGGCTGTCTGGACCATAACCCTGGAAATAGGCAGGCAGAGTGACAGATTAGTTAACCTGCTACCAGGTTGTATAAAGGACGCGGGCAACCTCGTAGTGGTCGCCACACTTGATAGACAGTTTCGTCCTCCAATCACAACCTATTTCGATCAAACAATCGAGGTGGATTGGGCCTTTTCTTTGAAAAATGAACAGCCTTTCTCTGCCATGTGAATTTGCCTCTGAGAGAATGTGTATTATCGTAGCATAGTAAAATAATAGTTGCTAGCATTCCAGCAGAAACTAGCATTGTAACAGCTATCTATGACAAATGTCGCTAGCTTTGCCAATGCTAAAGCATTAGTTGATAACAGCATTGCAAATGCATCTGTTCAAATGTTTGCATATTGATAACATCATAATTTGTGATTGATAGAAAGATCATATAAATTGGTATGAAGAACTTCTATTTGTAGTTGACAAATAGAGCTAATAATGATGGATGGATAGATGACTGAAAACACTTTAGTACATTAGCTGTTGGACCAGGGGAGGAGTGATCTAAGTGAATGTTCCCATTAAACAGTCTTATTCCATAAACTCTTTATGTCTAGTATCTCTATCTAGTATCTCTGTCCACTCATCATTCATGCTCACATTATACTGTATTATTCCATAAACTCCTTATGTCTTGTATCTCTGATATTGCGATTTTGGGCCTCGTCCTTAACAGGTTAAAACTCAACTAGCAATACGCTGTATTGGTGTGAACAGCCAGGACATAGAGTGGTCCAGTACATTTAAGGTGGTACATTGCCTAGAGGGTAGTATTTAGGGGATTGTATGGTCAGACCGTGGGTGTGGCGATTCTGAGATGGACACCCAGTTTGGCTGCGGTCATCATGAAAGAATGCAGGACGTTGTTTCCATCTCCAATCCAGCTCACGGTCAGGCCACGCAATGACCCATAATGCTCCTGTAAAACACAGGGTTAATGTGAACCTGGTCCATATCTGAACAGATATAATGTTCCTGTAAAACACAGGGTTAATGTGAACCTAGTCCATATCTGAACAGATATAATGTTCCTGTAAAACACAGGGTTAATGTGAACCTAGTCCATATCTGAACAGATATAATGTTCCTGTAAAACACAGGGTTAATGTGAACCTAGTCCATATCTGAACAGATATAATGTTCCTGTAAAACACAGGGTTAATGTGAACCTAGTCCATATCTGAACAGATATAATGCTCCTGTAAAACACAGGGTTAATGTGAACCTAGTCCATATCTGAACAGATATAATGTTCCTGTAAAACACAGGGTTAATGTGAACCTAGTCCATATCTGAACAGATATAATGTTCCTGTAAAACACAGGGTTAATGTGAACCTAGTCCATATCTGAACAGATATAATGCTCCTGTAAAACACAGGGTTAATGTGAACCTAGTCCATATCTGAACAGATATAATGTTCCTGTAAAACACAGGGTTAATGTGAACCTAGTCCATATCTGAACAGATATAATGTTCCTGTAAAACACAGGGTTAATGTGAACCTAGTCCATATCTGAACAGATATAATGCTCCTGTAAAACACAGGTTAATGTGAACCTAGTCCATATCTGAACAAATATAATGTTCCTGTAAAACACAGGGTTAATGTGAACCTAGTCCATATCTGAACAGATATAATGTTCCTGTAAAACACAGGGTTAATGTGAACCTAGTCCATATCTGAACAGATATAATGTCCCTGTAAAACACAGGGTTAATGTGAACCTAGTCCATATCTGAACAAATATAATGTTCCTGTAAAACACAGGGTTAATGTGAACCTAGTCCATATCTGAACAAATATAATGTCCCTGTACTTGTTAACCCTAACTATTGTTAACTTCTTCTCACTTATGCCTTTTTTGCACAGTAGATCTTTCTCACCTGCACTGTTGTGATACCTGTTTACATTTTTTGAATTATTCTATTTGCTCAGGTATGCTCAAATGCTCTTTCTCCCTAAACCACGGTCATACAATTTCTGCGCACAAATGACCTACTTGCTAGATACTCTTTAATCTTTTTTACATTCTGTAAATAGATACTCCTTGTATTTTATATAGGTGTTATTGCCTTATCAATGCTGCTCAACTGACCTACTTAAACTTCATCCTGTATTATCTGTATATTGACTCTCCACTTGATCCTGTATTATCCCTATATTGACTCTCCACTTGATCCTGTATTATCTGTATATTGACTCTCCACTTGATCCTGTATTATCTGTATATTGACTCTCCACATGATCCTGTATTATCTGTATATTGACTCTCCACTTGATCCTGTATTATCTGTATATTGACTCTCCACTTGATCCTGTATTATATGTATATTGACTCTCCACTTGATCCTGTATTATCTGTATATTAACTCTCCACTTGATCCTGTATTATATGTATATTGACTCTCCACTTGATCCTGTATTATCTGTATATTGACTCTCCACTTGACCCTGTATTATCCCTATATTGACTCTCCACTTGATCCTGTATTATATGTATATTGACTCTCCACTTGATCCTGTATTATCTGTATATTGACTCTTCACTTGATCCTGTATTATCTGTATATTGACTCTCCACTTGATCCTGTATTATCTGTATATTGACTCTCCACTTGATCCTGTATTATCTGTATATTGACTCTCCACTTGATCCTGTATTATATGTATATTGACTCTCCACTTGATCCTGTATTATATGTATATTGACTCTCCACTTGATCCTGTATTATCTGTATATTGACTCTTCACTTGATCCTGTATCATCTGTATATTGACTCTTCACTTGATCCTGTATTATCTGTATATTGACTCTCCACTTGATCCTGTATTATATGTATATTGACTCTCCACTTGATCCTGTATTATCTGTATATTAACTCTCCACTTGATCCTGTATTATCTGTATATTAACTCTCCACTTGATCCTGTATTATCTGTATATTAACTCTCCACTTGACCCTGTATTATCTGTATATTAACTCTCCACTTGATCCTGTATCATCTGTATATTAACTCTCCACTTGATCCTGTATTATCTGTATATTAACTCTCCACTTGATCCTGTATCATCTGTATATTAACTCTCCACTTGATCCTGTATCATCTGTATATTAACTCTTCACTTGATCCTGTATTGGCTTTTTGTGTCCCACTGTTATTTGCACTCTTCTGTGTATTTATTGTGTAACTGTATGTTGTCTTGCACATTTTCTTGACATATCTTGGCAAGGTTGTAAATGAAAATTTGTTCTCAATCAGCCCACCTGGTTAAATAAAAGTTAAATAAAGAATAGTGTGAGTCTAATCCACATTGAGCTGGTATAAAACATTTGAAGGCATCATTACCTGCAAGGTTAGGAAGTCAGCAAGGATCTGGATGGGGTGGTAAAGGTCAGACAGCCCATTAACTATGGGGATGGAGGATTCCTTTACAAGCTCCTCCAAGGTAGTGTGGCTGTACACTCGTGCAAGAATGATGTCGCACAACCCAGAAAGAACCCTGCATCACACACACAAACACACACAAAATTAAATATCCATAATAACCATAAGTTGGAGTCCATCGCTGTTGTGCTAGATCCTTAACCTGGCAGTGTCTGTGCTGCTTTCATTAACTCCCAGGTGGATGTCCTGGGAAGTCAGAAAGCAGGGGTGTCCTCCCAGCAGAGCAAAACCTGCAGGAGGTACACATATAGGGGCTTATTAAACCACCATAAATGTTAATATTGCTTACTACACATAAAGGGGTTTATTAAACCACCATAAATGTTAATATTGCTTACTACACATATAGGGGCTTATTAAACCACCATAAATGTTAATATTGCTTACTACACATATGGGTCTTATTAAAACATCCTAGATGTTAATATTGCTTACTACACATATGGGGCTTATTAAACCACCCTAAATGTTTACATTGCTTAATACACATATAGGGTCTTATTAAAACATCCTAGATGTTAATATTGCTTACTACACATATGGGGCTTATTAAACCACCCTAAATGTTAATATTGTTTACTACACATATTGGGGCTTATTAAAACACCCTAAATGTTAATATTGCTTAATACACATATAGGGTTTTATTAACCACCCTAAATGTTAATATTGCTTACTACACATATTGGGCCTTATTAAACCAGCCTAAATGTTAATATTGCTTACTACACATATTGGGCCTTATTAAACCAGCCTAAATGTTAATATTGCTTACTACACATATGGGTCTTATTAAACCACCCTAAATGTTAATATTGCTTACTACACATATAGGGTTTATTAAAACACCCTAAATGTTAATATTGCTTACTACACATATAGGGTCTTATTAAAACACCCTAAATGTTAATATTGCTTACTACACAAATAGGGGCTTATTAAAACATCCTAAATGTTAATATTGCTTAATACACATATTGGGTCTTATTAAAACACCCTACATGTTAATATTGCTTATTAAAAATAGGGGCTTATTAAAACAGCCTAAATGTTAATATTGCTTATTAAATTAAAACACCATAAATGTTAATATTGCTTACTACACATAAAAGGGCCTTATTAAAACATCCTAAATGTTAATATTGCTTACTACACATATAGGGTCTTATTAAAACATCCTAGATGTTAATATTGCTTACTACACATATGGGTCTTATTAAACCACCCTAAATGTTAACATTGCTTACTACACATATAGGGCCTTATTAAAACACCCTAAATGTTAATATTGCTTAATACACATATAGGGTCTTATTAAACCACCCTAAATGTTAATATTGCTTACTACACATATTGGGCCTTATTAAACCAGCCTAAATGTTAATATTGCTTACTACACATATTGGGCCTTATTAAACCAGCCTAAATGTTAATATTGCTTACTCCACATTAAGGGGTTTATTAAAACACCATAAATGTTAATATTGCTTACTACACATAAAAGGGCCTTATTAAAACATCCTAAATGTTAATATTGCTTACTACACATATAGGGTCTTATTAAAACATCCTAGATGTTAATATTGCTTACTACACATATGGGTCTTATTAAACCACCCTAAATGTTAACATTGCTTACTACACATATTGGGGCTTATTAAAACACCCTAAATGTTAATATTGCTTAATACACATATAGGGTCTTATTAAACCACCCTAAATGTTAATATTGCTTACTACACATATTGGGCCTTATTAAACCAGCCTAAATGTTAATATTGCTTACTACACATATGGGTTTTATTAAACCAGCCTAAATGTTAATATTGCTTACTACACATATGGGTTTTATTAAACCACCCTAAATGTTAACATTGCTTACTACACATATGGGCCTTATTAAAACACCCTAAATGTTAATATTGCTTACTACACATATTGGGTCTTATTAAAACACCCTAAATGTTAATATTGCTTACTACACATATGGGTCTTATTAAAACACCCTAAATGTTAATATTGCTTATTACACATAAAGGGCCTTATTAAACCACCATAAATGTTAACATTGCTTATTACACATAAAGGGCCTTATTAAACCACCCTAAATGTTAATATTGCTTACTACACTTGGAAGACAGTTGTGTTCATTCTACTAAATGTTCTGAATGTTAAGGTAAAGCACAGTGGTGGAGAAGAACTAGGAACACTTGAGTGAAACACATAGATTTGTCTCCTCAGGAAAAGCTTCTAGTATAATATAAAAAGTAGTGTCTGTAAGTTGCCTCAGCCCGCCATCACACATCTTAGGTTCATTGGTTGACACCGGCATGTCTATAATAATACATTCATTTAGGGTTAGGGTTATATTATATTAGACTTATAAAGCACAAAATGGAAAACCCTAACCCTAGAACCTAACCCTAGATCCTAACCCTAGAAAGACCGTAGATTAGACCAGGGGATGATGAGGTGTTTTAAGTGTTTGATTTCAACCTTTCTACAACAACATGACGACCTGGGCCACACATGTCCTGGGCCACACATGTCCTGGGCCACACATGTCCTGGGCCACACATGACCTGGGCCACACATGACCTGGGCCACACATGACCTGGGCCACACATGACCTGGGCCACACATGACCTGGGCCACACATGTCCTGGGCCACACATGTCCTGGGCCACACATAATTGAACATAATTTTGCAATGCATTCCAAATATATATTGCATGATCCATGGCCTATATTAGTGGCATGAAGATATTGGCTATGTACGTACTATAATAGCTGAGACAGACTCACACCTGTTTCTGTAGAAATTCTGGTTCTGGTACTCCTCTTCTCAAATATCATGGCAATTGACTTCCCTTGAAGAAGAGGAAGGTACTGAAAGAGAAGACATTTATCTTGGTTATATACAATCATTATGTACCATCTACCATAACAAATGTGCTAGTATGACAAGGTACCTGTTTTTCATGTTTGATTCTGTGTTTTAAGTCCAAGGAGACCCATAAAAGATGTTTGATCTCATCCGAACTGAAATCTTTTAAAGTCAAGAAACTACGACCCTTGAGGTTGGCAGATCCAAGAGCTACTGCTCCAATACTGCAAAAGACTCAATTATAAACGAGATAGCACTCCAATCGCATTTATATGTGCAATAAAAGTATCACCAACAGATAATGCAACATAATGAGAATAGGTAGTAGCATAAGTGGCATTGACAGTAAAGTATTTAATCCAACACGATTATTTCTAGGCAAGCAAACCATAAGTAATTAGTTATCTTACCTAAAGTTCTTCACATTTATATTTCGGATAGTCTTCAGCCCACATAACCATGACTTCTTTATAGCAAATATTTTAGATGTCATCATCGATTGTGATACAGGCTTAACTGAGAGATAGCTGAAAGAAATAAAAAATAGTTTCAATCAAAAGACAGCGTCTAAGTTGCAAACACAGGCGAAACAGCGGAAAGCATGCTCTAACAGATCCCTCCCATCCGGAAGTGAGGGGCGGGTTTAAACCGTAATAACATAACCTCATTGGCTGTTGATAGAAGTCCACATAGTGGTCACATCCGGTGCTGAGGTTAGTTACTAAAAATTCCTTAAATTCTGCAGTTGTGGCTTTATTTATTTATATTAATTAGTCAGAAAATTCGTGTTCAGGAGGATTGAAGTATCACCTCCCTTATTCCTTCACATGCAGTTTGGTCTGTGTTTTTACTCCTTCACATGCAGTCTGTGTCTGTGTTTTTACTCCTTTTACCAGTTTACCTCATGGTGATAACTCCCTGGTCCAGTTTACTTCATGGTGATAACTCCCTGGTCCGGTAACCCTCATGGTGATAACTCCCTGGTCTGGTTTACCTCTTGGTGATAACTCCCTGGTCCAGTTTACCTCATGGTGATAACTCCCTGGTCTGGTTTACATCATGGTGATAACTCCCTGGTCTGGTTTACATCATGGTGATAACTCCCTGGTCCAGTTTACCTCATGGTGATAACTCCCTGGTCTGGTTTACCTCATGGTGATAACTCCCTGGTCCAGTTTACCTCATGGTGATAACTCCCTGGTCTGGTTTACCTCATGGTGATAACTCCCTGGTCCAGTTTACCTCATGGTGATAACTCCCTGGTCCAGTTTACCTCATGGTGATAACTCCCTGGTCTGGTTTACCTCATGGTGATAACTCCCTGGTCTGGTTTACCTCATGGTGATAACTCCCTGGTCCAGTTTACCTCTTGGTGATAACTCCCTGGTCCAGTTTACCTCATGGTGATAACTCCCTGGTCTGGTTTA
The DNA here is from genome assembly GCA_029465975.1 of Dallia pectoralis. Lineage (NCBI taxonomy): Eukaryota > Metazoa > Chordata > Actinopteri > Esociformes > Umbridae > Dallia > Dallia pectoralis. Next base: position 29,235,452 of record CM055731.1, on the reverse strand, counting down.
CATCATGGTGATAACTCCCTGGTCTGGTTTACCTCATGGTGATAACTCCCTGGTCCGGTTTACCTCATGGTGATAACTCCCTGGTCTGGTTTACCTCATGGTGATAACTCCCTGGTCTGGTTTACCTCATGGTGATAACTCCCTGGTCTGGTTTACCTCATGGTGATAACTCCCTGGTCTGGTTTACCTCATGGTGATAACTCCCTGGTCCAGTTTACCTCATGGTGATAACTCCCTGGTCCAGTTTACTTCATGGTGATAACTCCCTGGTCTGGTTTACATCATGGTGATAACTCCCTGGTCTGGTTTACCTCATGGTGATAACTCCCTGGTCTGGTTTACTTCATGGTGATAACTCCCTGGTCCAGCTGGATCTGAGGACTTAGAGCTATGGTTCAGAGCCTGGGGAGTTGATAGTGACTCGGCCAGTAGCCTCAGTGTTTTGTGTATAACACCACTCAGCTTTTTGTCACAGGTAAATATTTATTTGAAATAAGGGGTTAAAACTCTATTATTAGTCTTACCTTTTTGTCATTTAATGACAAGATACTTTTACAGTTTGTTTCAGTGGATGTGGACTTCCACACATTTGGAGAAAGTTGAAATGGAGGCTGGGTCCCTAACCCTAACCCTCATCAGGTAGCAGGCATCCAGGATGCAGTTCCTCAAGTGTCCTGTGGAGGGTAGCACACATTTGAACTGACAAGTAAATACCTCTCTACTTGATCCTGTATTATCTGTATATGAAATATTTACCCTAAAATCAAAGGTAATATCAGTAAATTCAATGCAAATATTATTTAACCCAGCTATCATCCCTTCCTCACTGCTCTATTATTCCCTAGTATCTCATCATCCATCACATGTCTTTTCCTCACTGCTCTATTATTCCCTAGTATCTCATCATCCATCACATGTCTTTTCCTCACTGCTCTATTATTCCCTAGTATCTCATCATCCATCACATGTCTTTTCCTCACTGCTCTATTATTCCCTAGTATCTCATCATCCATCACATGTCTTTTCCTCACTGCTCTATTATTCCCTAGTATCTCATCATCCATCACATGTCTTTTCCTCACTGCTCTATTATTCCCTAGTATCTCATCATCCATCACATGTCTTTTCCTCACTGCTCTATTATTCCCTAGTATCTCATCATCCATCACATGTCTCTTCCTCACTGCTCTATTATTCCCTAGTATCTCATCATCCATCACATGTCTCACATGGCGTGTGGTGGTTCTGGCGTGCTGGCGTGTGGTGGTTCTGGCGTGCAGACAACCATGACTGTATGTTTTACAGAGATTTTTAGTTGACACAAATTTTAACAGAAATCTCTATATTATCTATTCCTGTGGATCTTGTTTAAATCAATGTTATTTCTGGATATTTTAAAAGCATACCATCAAAAATCAAAGTCTGAATGGAAAAATACCTAGCCGCTCAATTAACATCTGGACCACTGCAGAAACCTGCAGTGTGAGAAAACCTGCAGGGTGAGGAAACTTGCAGGGTGAGGAAACCTACACAGAGGTCCTGGAGTTGTTTTACTCACCTTTATAATGACAGTCTTCCTTCGATCAGCCAAGTCCACAGGATCAATTTGGGAAGTGACTATGTAATGAAACAAACCAATCTGAGGGGCAATGCGGACCATGACCATATCTAGAACCGGGACCATGACCATATCTAGAACCGGGACCATGACCATATCTACAACCGGGACCATGTCCATATCTAGAACCGGGACCATGACCATATCTACAACCGGGACCATATCTACAACCGGGACCATGACCATATCTAGAACCAGGACCATATCTAGAACTGGGACCATATCTAGAACCGGGACCATGACCATATCTACAACCGGGACCATGACCATATCTACAACCGGGACCATGACCATATCTACAACCGGGACCATGACCATATCTAGAACCGGGACCATGACCATATCTACAACCGGGACCATGACCATATCTACAACCGGGACCATGACCATATCTAGAACTGGGACCATGACCATATCTAGAACCGGGACCATGACCATATCTAGAACCATGACCATATCTAGAACCGGGACCATGACCATATCTAGGACCAGGACCATATCTATAACCAGGACCAGGACCATATCTAGAACCAGGACCGGGACCAGGACCATGACCAGAACTGGGACCAGGACCATATCTAGAACCAGGACCAGAACCAGGACCATATCTAGAACTGGGACCAGATCTAGAACCGGGACCAGGACCAGATCTAGAACCGGCATACACTAGGCCCTCTGTGGAATAAAACCTGCTTACACTACCTCCTCCATGCACTCTACCACTGAGCTACACCAACTCCTACATGCACTCTACCACGGAGCTACACCAACTCCTACATGCACTCTACCACTAAGCTACACCAACATGCACTCTACCACTGAGCTACACCAACTCCTACATGCACTCTACCACTGAGCTACACCAACTCCAACATGCACTCTACCACTGAGCTACACCAACTCCAACATGCACTCTACCACTGAGCTACACCAACTCCAACATGCACTCTACCACTGAGCTACACCAACTCCTACATGCACTTTACCACTGAGCTACACCAACTCCTACATGCACTCTACCACTGAGCTACACCAACTCCTACATGCACTCTACCACTGAGCTACACCAACTCCTACATGCACTCTACCACTGAGCTACACCAACTCCTACATGCACTCTACCACTGAGCTACACCAACTCCAACATGCACTCTACCACTGAGCTACACCAACTCCTACATGCAGTCTACCACTGAGCTACACCAACTCCTACATGCACTCTACCACTGAGCTACACCAACTCCTACATGCACTCTACCACTGAGCTACACCAACTCCTACATGCACTCTACCACTGAGCTACACCAACTCCAACATGCACTCTACCACTGAGCTACACCAACTCCTACATGCACTCTACCACTGAGCTACACCAACTCCTACATGCACTCTACCACTGAGCTACACCAACATGCACTCTACCACTGAGCTACACCAACATGCACTCTACCACTGAGCTACACCAACATGCACTCTACCACTGAGCTACACCAACTCCAACATGCAGTCTACCACTGAGCTACACCAACTCCTACATGCACTCTACCACTGAGCTACACCAACATGCACTCTACCACTGAGCTACACCAACATGCACTCTACCACTGAGCTACACCAACTCCAACATGCACTCTACCACTGAGCTACACCAAATCCAACATGCACTCTACCACTGAGCTACACCAACATGCACTCTACCACTGAGCTACACCAACTCCTACATGCACTCTACCACTGAGCTACACCAACTCCTACATGCACTCTACCACTGAGCTACACCAACATGCACTCTACCACTGAGCTACACCAACATGCACTCTACCACTGCGCTACACCAACTCCTACATGCACTCTACCACTGAGCTACACCAACTCCTACATGCACTCTACCACTGAGCTACACCAACATGCACTCTACCACTGAGCCACACCAACTCCTACATGCACTCTACCACTGAGCTACACCAAAATGCACTCTACCACTGAGCTACACCAAAATGCACTCTACCACTGAGCTACACCAACTCCTACATGCACTCTACCACTGAGCTACACCAACATGCACTCTACCACTGAGCTACACCAACTCCTACATGCACTCTACCACTGAGCTACACCAACATGCACTCTACCACTGAGCTACACCAACTCCTACATGCACTCTACCACTGAGCTACACCAACATGCACTCTACCACTGAGCTACACCAACATGCACTCTACCACTGAGCTACACCAACATGCACTCTACCACTGAGCTACACCAACTCCAACATGCACTCTACCACTGAGCTACACCAACTCCTACATGCACTCTACCACTGGCTACACCAACTCCTACATGCACTCTACCACTGAGCTACACCAACATGCACTCTACCACTGAGCTACACCAACATGCACTCTACCACTGAGCTACACCAACATGCACTCTACCACTGAGCTACACCAACTCCAACATGCACTCTACCACTGAGCTACACCAACTCCAACATGCACTCTACCACTGTGCTACACCAACTCCTACATGCACTCTACTACTGAGCTACACCAACTCCTGCATGCACTCTACCACTGAGCTACACCAACATGCACTCTACCACTGAGCTACACCAACATTGCCTCTACCACTGAGCTACACCAACTCCAACATGCACTCTACCACTGAGCTACACCAAATCCAACATGCACTCTACCACTGAGCTACACCAACTCCTACATGCACTCTACCACTGAGCTACACCAACTCCTACATGCACTCTACCACTGAGCTACACCAACTCCTACATGCACTCTACCACTGAGCTACACCAACTCCTACATGCACTCTACCACTGAGCTACACCAACATGCACTCTACCAATGAGCTACACCAACTCCTACATGCACTCTACCACTGAGCTACACCAACATGCACTCTACCACTGAGCTACACCAACATGCACTCTACCACTGAGCCACACCAACTCCTACATGCACTCTACCACTGAGCTACACCAAAATGCACTCTACCACTGAGCTACACCAACTCCTACATGCACTCTACCACTGAGCTACACCAACATGCACTCTACCACTGAGCTACACCAACTCCTACATGCACTCTACCACTGAGCTACACCAACATGCACTCTACCACTGAGCTACACCAACTCCTACATGCACTCTACCACTGAGCTACACCAACTCCTACATGCACTCTACCACTGAGCTACACCGACATGCACTCTACCACTAAGCTACACCAACTCCTACATGCACTCTACCACTGAGCTACACCAACTCCTACATGCACTCTACCACTGAGCTACATAAACTGCTCCACACATTGGAGTGATCATTGAAACATGAAAACTAACCTATTTCTGTTTTTTTTATTACAGGATTTAACCCTAGGCGTCTTCTTCATTGTTTTTTCATGATTTTTTCTGAATTGCTAAATTAATATTAAACATCAAAATGTCCATCCTGTTTGACAATACAGATAATTATACAGATGGATTATAATATAAAAAACTATGGTTTTCAAAGATGTCAAAGCAGATTTATGGTTGACTTCAAGAAATGTACTGAAAATGACAGACTTCAAAAAAGTAATTTGGAAAGAAGAAAGAAAAACATGTTAGAAAATATTGACGCTGCATATAAGTTGTTTGGCTGAATCACACCTATCCTGTTTATTAAGACAGGATCATTTAACTGTGATGGTTTAGTCTCCTGCCCAGCAGTGATGTATCTCTTTGGTGTTTTATGCTCTTTATTTGGTTGCCCTTTTCAATTTGATTCAAGTAGATGTACTCGCTGCCTGAGCTATGGTGTAAAAACAGAAGTGATCTTGTTTGAGGGTTATATGTGTTCGGGGGCTCGGACACTTTCTATTGGTTCCTCTCGTGTTTCTGGAGCAGGAGGCGGGTCTTTATATAGTTGGACGCGTTGGAAGTTTAGTTGTATTTTCCAAAGATGTTAAAGATGATCCCGCACGGGAATATGGACACCTGGGCAATAGTGGTTCTGGTCGTGGTTGTCCAACACTGCTTTAGCTTTACATATGAAGGTAAGGAACATTAGTAGTATTACGTTATTAAAATACCCAGATGGAATTCGTGCTGTTAATGTTACTTTATAAAACACACGTTTTAGAGATAAAGAAATTCATTGGAATTTAAAACTTAACACATGTTGCAATATCTGCTTCATGCGCCATAATGATCAGTTGGGTCCTGCTGCTTTTGGTGAAACTACATTTTGTGTTTACGTGGAGGTACGCTGAGTACGGGGGGGGCATCTGGGGAACATCTGGGAATATCTGAGGAACATCTATACAATCCGATAGCAGTCAAATGGGGTATTGAAGGGAAAACATGATTGTGGATGATTACTGCGGTTTAGCTTCGTTCTTGAGCTTTGGAGAACACTGTTGTATGGTCTAACCCATAACCCTTTTATTTTGTATATTTACACAAAACTATTTTACCGCACTTTTGATTTCAACAATTGATTTCCATTCGTTACCAATGAGATCTCTGCGTAAAACGTTCCTAGAACTAATATGTAATTACCAAATCCATAGTCTAGGATTTCAGTCATGCTGAAACAGTAGTGAATCACCTGTAAAATTCCTGTTAAATGCCTGTTATAATTCTACCTTCAGTCAACGTTTCCCAAAAAACTGTGTGACTGGCGATCGTTGCTGCGGAAATTCGGGCCTTCATGGGCCAAAAGCTACACAAGGGCCCCTATGTTCAGAATACCCGCACATTTGCTCAGCCTGCCTCTTTCTATTTCCCAGCTTGCTGCGCTCAGAGGACCATGCAGATCTGTGCGACACATTTCTGTCATGTGCTAAAAGCTTTTGCTTAATGACGCTGAAACTGACAGGACGTTTATGTGAGAGAGAGTGATATATGATATGGGTTGGTCTTTACATTGTGTCAGATGTGTGTTAGAGGTTATTATGTGTTTACATTGTGTCAGATGTGTGTTAGAGGTTATTATGTGTTTACATTGTGTCAGACGTGTGTTAGAGGTTATTATGTGTTTACATTGTGTCAGACGTGTGTTAGAGGTTATTATGTGTTTACATTGTGTCAGACGTGTGTTAGAGGTTATTATGTGTTTACATTGTGTCAGACGTGTGTTAGAGGTTATTATGTGTTTACATTGTGTCAGACGTGTGTTAGAGGTTATTATGTGTTTACATTGTGTCAGACGTGTGTTAGAGGTTATTATGTGTTTACATTGTGTCAGACGTGTGTTAGAGGTTATTATGTGTTTACATTGTGTCAGACGTGTGTTAGAGGTTATTATGTGTTTACATTGTGTCAGACGTGTGTTAGAGGTTATTATGTGTTTACATTGTGTCAGACGTGTGTTAGAGGTTATTATGTGTTTACATTGTGTCAGACGTGTGTTAGAGGTTATTATGTGTTTACATTGTGTCAGACGTGTGTTAGAGGTTATTATGTGTTTACATTGTGTCAGACGTGTGTTAGAGGTTATTATGTGTTTACATTGTGTCAGACGTGTGTTAGAGGTTATTATGTGTTTACATTGTGTCAGACGTGTGTTAGAGGTTATTATGTGTTTACATTGTGTCAGACGTGTGTTAGAGGTTATTATGTGTTTACATTGTGTCAGACGTGTGTTAGAGGTTATTATGTGTTTACATTGTGTCAGACGTGTGTTAGAGGTTATTATGTGTTTACATTGTGTCAGACGTGTGTTAGAGGTTATTATGTGTTTACATTGTGTCAGACGTGTGTTAGAGGTTATTATGTGTTTACATTGTGTCAGACGTGTGTTAGAGGTTATTATGTGTTTACATTGTGTCAGACGTGTGTTAGAGGTTATTATGTGTTTACATTGTGTCAGACGTGTGTTCGAGGTTATTATGTGTTTACATTGTGTCAGACGTGTGTTAGAGGTTATTATGTGTTTACATTGTGTCAGACGTGTGTTAGAGGTTATTATGTGTTTACATTGTGTCAGACGTGTGTTAGAGGTTATTATGTGTTTACATTGTGTCAGACGTGTGTTAGAGGTTATTATTACATAGCTCACCACTTCAGTCAGACACGTGGCTGTGACAAGAATAAACACGCTGCTGGAATTAGTTTGATGGGTTAAGGTTAAGGTGGAAAAGTGTGTGTGTGCAGCATTTAAGAGGCATTGATTTGGGTGTTTCTGTTGGTTCAGGGGTTGTTAGACTTCGTGGTGACCTGTGTGTGTGTTTGTCATGGTGGTCATTGGCTGATCTCTCATGACATGGTTGGTTATTGGCTAATCTCTCCTCATGACACCTCAAGCAACTCCATCCTGGTCATCAGCACTAGTCAAGCAAATAATTATCCAATATTGATTAATTTAACAACCAGCTTAACTTAATGGCTCTAACTGTGCTGTAACAGATGATGTAATGGCTCTAACTGTGCTGTAACAGATTATGTATTGGCTCTAACTGTGCTGTAACAGATGATGTAATGGCTCCAACTGTGATGTAACATGATGTAATGGCTCTAACTGTGCTGTAACAGATGATGTAATGGCTCCAACTGTGATGTAACATGATGTAATGGCTCTAACTGTGCTGTAACAGATGATGTAATGGCTCCAACTGTGCTGTAACAGACGATGTAATGGCTCTAACTGTGCTGTAACAGATGATGTAATGGCTCCAACTGTGCTGTATCATGATGTAATGGCTCTAACTGTGCTGTAACTGATGATGTAATGGCTCTAACTGTGCTGTAACATATGATGTAATGGCTCTAACTGTGCTGTAACATGATGTAATGGCTCCAACTGTGCTGTAACAGGTGATGTAATGGCTCGAACTGTGCTGTTACAGATGATGTAATGGCTCTAATTGTGCTGTAACAGATGATGTAATGGCTCTATCTGTGCTGTAACATGATGTAATGGCTCTATCTGTGCTGTAACATGATGTAATGGCTCCAACTGTGCTGTAACAGGTGATGTAATGGCTCTAACTGTGCTGTAACATGATGTAATGGCTCCAACTGTGCTGTAACATGATGTAATGGCTCTATCTGTGCTGTAACATGATGTAATGGCTCTAACTGTGCTGTAACATATGATGTAATGGCTCTAACTGTGCTGTAACAGATGATGTAATGGCATGGATACACAGATACAGAGACACTTTTTCATCTATGTACATCACATTTATTTTATATTAATCAAATCTTTGCACTAATCCTGAACGCTGGCTTGCATTTTCTCCCTGCCTGGTCATTGGCTGCCTTTATCTCTTCTTACTTCCTCAGGGTCGGGTTACCATGGTTATGGAGATGATGAAGACGCATATGCTCATAGAAACGGAGGTGAAGCATTTCCCTGAAACAGAAAAACTGTGGACCTTTAAATCCGGAATTCACAAATTTACTGTAGTTTATGTTTATGTCATTCAGATGTTAGGGGAAAAACAGGCAGCATCCAATATAGCCTTGATTATGAAGGTTAGTATGAGTGTGCTTAGTTGTGATTAAATGATCCAACAGAAATTCAATAGATGGAAGACATGGGTTTGTGACCAGCTCATATATGGGTTTGTGACCAGCTCATATATG